>VMBQ01001544.1:64233-79657 GCA_007657795.1 Dreissena rostriformis
GGTGTAGAAATGAAGAAGTAAATGTAAAATAACCTTAAAAAATGAGTGATAATTTCTGACCCGGCCCCACCCCAACCCCCATAACTTTTGACCCAGGGGTCAGATCAAAATTCCAAATAGTGCAGGGTCGCACATATGCTCATAGCTACCATGTGTGTAAGTTTCAAGGTTCTAGTGCTAATAGTGTAGGAGGAGATATTGGCCAGGACGGACAGACAGACGGACGGACGGCGGAGATAACCACAATATCCCCACCTTTTTAAAAAAAAGTGTGGGGATAATTACATTTCGAGGACGATATTAATTTTAGATCTGAAATGAAGGATATGTAATGCATTGATTTAATTTAGAACGCATCCAGGACTGGTTCATAAGACCTTCACAAGGACATTTTCATAACGCTCATTTTCAGACACATAGTATGAGGGCTTGTAACGTTTTCTTGCTATAAAGTTGTAAAAAACAACAACCTTGTTTCAGCGAGGCTGTCACAGAGGGGTGCTGCCCCCCCTCTCGCCCCCTTGGATCCCTTTTATCAATTATTTAATCAATGAATTAAATGAAAATACATCTTACATGAAATATATACATATTTGGCACATTCTATAATGAAAATATTCCAAAGGGATAATATGACCTTGCGCTCTGAAGTGCCTTTTTGACATTTAAAAAAAATAATAAGCACCCTGCCCAGGGGTCGACAATTTTTTTTCAGCAATTTGCCCTGCAGGGTGAGTAGCTAAGAATTTTCACTTGCCTTGCTGAAATATGTTCTTGCCCTGCAATTTATTGGAAAAAAATGCAATAAATCAGTAACTAATATGTTTTATTGTGATTTTCTATTGGTTATCATATAGAACTGTCTGTTTACTCATGAACTGCAATAAACTAAATAAACTCTCATATCACTTAAATATCCATTTTTATTGTATTTTGGCAGTTTGTTACGCTCTAATCAATTCATGTGTCGACACTCGATAAAAGTCGCCATTTTTCACATTTCTTACTCGAAAATGCAGGTGCGCGGATTTTTTTACCACGACACCGGTTGTTAGGACTAATTTTAGCGCAGTGTGCCATAATCAACATCCGGTTAATTTTTAATCACAGATTAAACGCTGTTTTGTTTGGTAAAGATGTGTTTAAACTTGAAATTTTAATCTTTTCGGCCAGAAATGCAACTCGCCCTGCAGGACGAGCGCTGCCGGAATTTTCACTCGTTCAGAGCCGATTTCTACTCATAATTACGAGCGGGCAAGTGGATTTGTCGACCCCTGCTGCCCCTTTCAAATTGTAACAGGAGCACATCTTAATTATTATGTTGGGGAGTTCTGATTTCAATTTTCCCATTACTAACATGATTAAGATTTAATTAAACTGTTAAAGATGTAGATTTTATTGAATTTGTGTGTGAAATTCCAGCAAAAAGAACATGAATTGCTTCAGAAGAAGTTAGAAGAACAGCATCGTAATGAGCAACAGAGATGGCTGCATGATAACTTTACGCAAGATGGCGAGACAGGTACTACAATCTAACTCTTACCACTCAGTTATGCATTATTTGCGCTTTTGTAGCCACTTAGCAAATTAAATTAAAGTAAACACCTTTCTTACTAGATTCAAGGTTTAGAGTCTTCATTTCCAACCCTTAGATACTCATGAGCAGCAAACAACATAATACCTGAACAGCCTGCGAGTTACTCGTAGGCTGTTCTGGTTTTATGCTGGTTGCATTTAGCCATTTCACTTTGCTTCTGAGCGGGAAAGGGCTAACCAAGCTGTTGTTTGCAATATATTTTCCTTATGACCTTATTTACTGAAATGATCCTAATGCGTAAATACGGCAGATATTAAAAGTTGCTAAAACATTTTGGATAATGAAAACCACGCAATTTTGTTTTGCCATCACTTTATGCTTGATTTGTCGGCTAACTAGCTGCAACCAGTTTCAAGTTGTTTAAAGCATCTAAAAGAACACTTGATAATAACAACCTACAGTTTTTAGACTGTTGATCGGTTACACTTCACTGATTTTCAAGGATGGACTATAAATCTTATCTCGATTGTTAATTACTTTCTGCTTTGTTGCTTTTCAATGAACATAAAATTCTGTTTTCAACAAACTGAGCAATTCACCAACAGTTACCGTGATCACCATGCATTATGCAATGGTGTATGTAATACAATACTTTCTCATATGAAACACCTCTTTGTTTGGGGGATTTTTTTCCATCAGGGTATTAAAAACATGTTCTTAAGTGCATACACATTACTTTATAGAATAGTTAATGCGTCAAACATTCACTTTATAATTGAAGAAATGTAAAATACGGTGCTGTCAGCCGAATAATGGATGAGACTGTCATTTTAAGAAATGAATTTCTTTTATCAGGCATAGATTTATGTAACAAGAGATTGCCCAATCTAATGAATAGCTCATAAATTTGTTCCCAGACTTGTACGGANTGGAAGGTTGTTTTTCTTTATGTTTGGTCTTTATACCCAAACTGAGTGAGAGGCATTAAGAACGTCCCAAAGCTAAGTGTTTTTAACTTCTCTTTATCTACTGGGTGGACTGAGCTCAAACTTTAACAATTGAATGACCTAAATATGTAGATGATCGCAGAGAAAGCGCTCAAACTTTCACAATTAAATGACCTCAATGTGTATATGATCATAAAGAAAGCAATTTGGGCTGCAAAGATTTTTTACAGAATTATGGCCCTTTGTGTGATTTTCCACTATAAGATATATATAGACCCAAAATGTTGTATTTACAACTTCACTTGAAATATTTTATGGATCAGGCTCAAAGTTTCACAGTTAAATGAGGTTAATGTGTAGATGATACTGAAAAAAGGTCATTTGGTCGAGACGAGTTTTTTCAGAATTATGGTCCTTTGTTTATTTTTTTCCATTATATAATATATAGCCCTAAAATTGTGTTTGTACAACTCCTCTTTAAGCACTGGGTGGATCTCCCTCAAACTTTTACATTTTCAAGATCTCAATGTGTTGATGATACTTAAGAAAGAAATGTCGGTTGAGACGAGTTTTGGTAAAATAATTGCTCTTTGTCTGTTTTTCCACTAAAGAATATACAAATGTATAGTCCCATAATTGTGTGCTTTTAAATCATGTTTAACTACTGGTGTTTAACTACTGGTCGAATCGGACTAAAACTTTATGACCATTATGTGTTAATGATGGTAAAGAAAGGAAAAGTTAGTGCGACCAGTTTTGCCTGAATTATGGTCCTTTGTCTAATGTAGAATATATCTGATTTGTCTGTGTCCTATATAATAGGTGTTGTGGGGGCATCAGTGTCTGTAACACATTACTGGTTATTCATGTATTACCTTGATTGCAGAGTGCTGTTTCTTATAATTAAGTAACCAGTATGCTCTTTAATCATATACCTGACCTAACATTGTGACCGATCCCTCTATCTCAAAATAATTGTTATGTACCGGTAGTGGCTATAATTGAATAACCTGTTTTCATGGTTTGATCTACATTTTTTACATACGATGTTTTTCAATTTCATCTGTTATCAAGGTGAAGTCCTTTCAACTGAAAACTGAATTGTTTTGTAAATATCCAATGTGTATGGTTGAACTTTATGGTACATGTAATTGTGTTTATAGCCATTGGGCAGAAAGCCTGTATTGTCATGTTTTATACATTCATCGGTCACTGGAGAATTGTGACGCTGTCAAGTGGAAACCGCAAGGTTAAACCAACACGATTTAATCAGCCGTCACTGTCATTGGGTGTATGCATTTAAAAAATCAAGGAGCAAAACAAATGTTTCATGACTTCCTTGGCAATTTTAAGAATGTGTCACCTTTTTGAGGCCCATCTTATGGAAACTTGTGTTGTTGTTTTTCACTGTCCAATAATAGTTTTTCCTTTGTTGAATTTATGCCATTAGAATGAAAGTTATACCTATAACATGCATTTGCTCAGCTTAAATTACTAATAGAATCCCCAAACTGATTGAACAAATGTACAGAAAGAAAAAAATACCTTTTGACCTTTTGCTTTGTACAGGTGAGTGGGTGCCCTTGGGTGGGTCCAGGGTGCCGCCCCCACCCCCAGGCATGGATCTCAACAACCTTCCACAGGAAGAGGTACAGCATGCTTACTTGTTAATTATACCAATTTGATTTTGGATGTTATGTAAAATTCATGCGACGTTGGCATATTTTGTTATTTTTACTAAGTCAGTTAAGAAATTAAGGAAATGAATTTTGCTAAATTTTTTGTATGAAATTTCCCATATAACAGTCAAAAAGACCAAAAAAGAAGTTTTACTTTTTGAATACATATTCAAGTATCCATTTTGCTTTGCCTTCAGTTTGTTTCCACTTTCGATGCAATTTCCTCCATGATGTATTCAAGTATCCATTTTGCTTTACCTTCAGTTTGTTTCCACTTTTGATGCAATTCCCTCCATGATGGGGGACGGTCTGCCGCAGGAGGGTAACAACTATGACATGATGCCGCCTCCCCCGCAGTACCCCACACAGCAGGGCGTGGCCAACAATCATAACCAACAGGTGGGTAGCAGTCCCTCAGTGGAGCCCTCTTACCTAGTTCAGATCCCCACTTAACATATGAGACGCGTTGTGCAAAAATGGGTCTTATGTCATATGCGCCCAGCATAGCTCCAGACCAACCTGTAATGCTGGGAAAATGTACGCTAATTGCTGAAAATATCACCCTATGGTAACATGTGTGTATCTGACTTGTAAAACAAAATAAAAAAGAAGCAGATATATCTTGTGCTAATACTGAGTTGGCAATTTTAGATTAAATGTTTGATGCAGAATTATTGGGATTTTATATGCTCTTCAACAGAGCATACATTTGCATACAAAAAACATCACAATTTGTGAAAAATACGATATGTAAATAGTACTTTGATATATTGAAGTGATTGAACGCTTTGCTGATAAAAACAAATCTATATGTAATAAACATCTGTTCACTGTGAGGGATTCTCCAGTATGTGACTCCCCCTGTACCAGTACTGTACGTTATTATTCAACCATTAATCATGTCTGTTTGTCAAACAAATGAAACATGTGTTTTATGTGTGTGACATCTTTCAGTATAAATTTGAATTTTTAATTGGAAAGAATGAACAATAAACATAAGCACATCATTATTGACTGATTAGTTAAAGTGCAAGCTTGACTTTTAACAAATAATCAAGTTGACACTTAAAATTGCATTTCAAAGGGGTTATTGAACATTTTTCAAGCCCTTGAATATTGGCCCAAGTTATAATGTAAACAAATTGAAAATACATTTATTTTGTGTAAACATTGTTTATTTTATCGATCAATCAACATGTTTACACAGACATTTATGTTGTTTTGCTTAAATACCAAGGCTTTGACAAAAAAAAACTTTTAAATTTATTATACCAGAAAGAAATTACCCCCACAGCAATTCATGTTCAATTAAATTATTGATTGATTGTTTACCACATGTAAACAATTGATCACATTGTTGTTTTGATTTTCACAAATTTATAAAAACCAGTACAATTTGTCTGTAATCTTCCCCGCAGCAGTCTATGTACAATACAAGTTACAATGGATCAATGGGCCTGAACAACATGAACCTGAGCGTGGGCTACAGGCCGCAGATGGCCACCCAGCACCCCTGCACCCTGGGCCACCAGCCCTACCCCTCCCATCACCAGCAGAACCAGTACAGCGGTAACCATAGCTACAATCACCACCCACAGAACTACACGCATCAACAGGTAGCGTAGGCTGGCTGATTGTGTGGTCTTGTTATTTACCTGTCAGGGACTTTTTTCCTTCTTAAAAAATGGCCGTTTATCACAAATTTGAAAAGTTCGCGACTCAACTTTTCACACTTTAAAGAAGTTCGCGACTCAAATGTTCACAATTTAAAAACGTTTGTAACTCATTTTTTCACAATTTTGAACAGTTCACTACGCATATTTTCACACTTAAAAAAAGTTTGTGACTCATTTTTTTCACAAAATGAGGGGGGCCAAGGCTGATAAACAAAGATTGGAAAAAAAGCCCTGCCTGATTTAAAAGTTATGTTCACCTTGATTTCTCCCAAAATAATTTGTGTACTATTTTTGAAAAATAATGGAAATGTTATGTTAAAATGTATTGAAAGTAGGGTGAAAAAAACTAAGTTAAATTGTTGTTTATGTTAGTTTTCCAATAGAATATATCAAATACAGGTATGTGTGGTATTAAATTGGTTGTTAATTGAGATGTTTTCAAACGTATGTATTAAAGCATGAATGTTATTTAGTTACTTTGATCTTTAAAGCAAACACAAATTGGGCAAATTACTGTCTGTTTAGTTTGATTGAATGGCATGTGGTTGGCAATTGGGAATACCACAACACTGCATAAACACAGTAATAATGCTAATGGAAAAGCTGTATCAGTGAATCTTATGAGTCGTGTTCTGAGAAAACTGGGCATAATGCTTGTGCATAAAGTGTCTTCCCAGATTAGCCTGTGCAGTCTGCACAGGCTAATCAGGGTCGACACTTTCCGCCTAAACTGGATTTTCGCTAAGAAGAGACATCATTTAAATTTATTTTTCCATAAAAGCGGAAATTGTCGTCCCTGATTAGCCTGTGCGGACTGCACCGGCTAATCTGGGATGAAAATTTACGCACAAGCATTGTGCCCAGTTTTCTCAGAACACGACACATATCAGTACTTTTATGGTCAGTTTGACAAACTTGTTCAGGAATGCCTATATAGTTAATGCAAATCAGGTCGTTTGTAGATAACACCTGTCATCACTGGACCTAGACCTTGAAGATAAACATGAGGTGTACATGTATGTTATGTCTTATTGATGAAGTTCACAATAAGATATTAAGCTTAAGCATGTGTTTCGATAGTTTATAGGGCCAGTGTATTTCTTTCCTCTATTCGCCCCATGACTATGTTAGTATGAAATCTTAATCTCAGTCTTAACCAAAAATATATAAGTCTAAAGAATGGTGTCTTTTTGATGAAGTTCACAATAAGATCTTTAGCTTATGCCCGTGTTTCGTGATTCTAAAGAACAAGAAAACCCATGCATTTTTTTTCTCTATTTGCCCCATGAATATGTTAGTATGAAATCTTTAAAACAGTGTTAACCAAAAATATATAAGTCTAAAGAAAGTGTACAAACATTATAAGGTTACTATCATGAGGGCTTGGCGTCAATTGTCCAAAATTACCAAAAATTATTATCCTAAAAGTTCACATAATTCATGTAACTCAACGTTTTCATGTGCTTTCCAGAACATTACCCATCACCATCATCAGCAGCAGCAAGTTCACAATCAGACTCGTCATCATCATCAGCAGCAACAACAGCAGCAGCAAATTGATGGGATGGGTCGTCAGATGAGCCTGGAGGCCACGTGGCTGGACCTGGTGAACATCCTTGAGCTTCCCCCTGCCAACCGCACCCCCGGGGAGGAGGCCATGCTTATTATGAGCCTGCCGGGTCACGGCATGGGCGCCCATATGCCCAACACCAGCGCTGTGCTCATTCAGAACGCTTCCATGCCCGCACCCGCCCCTATGAGTGGCAATATCACCTTCAACAACTCCGGTAAGTTGCAGATGCGTTGAATTGTACATTTACAGCCAACAAATATTTTTTGAAATATTTTAATAATGTAAAGAAATATATATAAAAAATACATTAATATGTGCAAATAAAAAATATATATTTTAAAATAATTTATTTTTATTTTTAAATACCTGTAAATAGATTTTATGCCCCCGAAGGTGGGCATATAGTGATCACATTGTCCGTCTGTCTGTCCGTCTGAAATTCCGTCACACTTTGCGTTTAGGTTTCGAAAAAGGTGGAAAAACACTTTGCGGTTAGGTTTAGAAAAATGTGGAAAAAGGGGGCATATGTCATCCAATGGTGACAAGCCTTGTTTATGAAGATATTGTATTATTACCAGTAATGCATATTTCTAGATACTGGGTGTGCTTTTTTCTTATTATTTGATATTTCTTTGATTATTGCTAGATAATCAATTTAATATTCATTCTAATGCGCTTTTCTTTTGATTTGTGTTTGCCTCAACCTACAGACTGTAAGTCTGTTGGAGCTAGCTCTGGGAAAACTGGGCTTTGTCTAAAGAAAGTTTCTTGGTGGCGAAAATCCAGTTTATGCATAAAATGTCATTCTTGATTAGCCTGTTAGGCCTGCACAGGCTAATCTGGGACAACCTTTTATTAAGCCCAGTTTTCTCAGAACGCGGCTCATTTTCCAAATATTACCTGACAGGAATGGTTTCCCAGTGCCATGGGTCGCCCGCACTCAGCTCAGGCCTGCTCTCGCCCTGCAGTGTCAGGGAGGGGTTCAACTCCAGCATGCCCTCGGGCGGACCCTTCAGTTCCCTCAACATGGACCAGCAGGGGGATGGGTTCTTCCCCAACATCACCTCGGTGTTGAGCACGGAGGACCCCACCCTTGAGAATATTGATGACTTCCTGCCAGACCTTGATGAGGAACTAGAGGACATCAACTTCTCTGAGATGGGCATCGATGACGCAGGTAGAGGCTCTATTACATTGCAAATGAGCCTTGCTCTGTGTAAAGGGGGTTTAATGCATGTGCGAAAAGTGTCTTCCCAGATAAGCCTGTGCCGACTGCACAGGCTAATCAGGGACAACACTTTCCGCTTAAACTGGATTTTCGTAAAGAAGATTCTTCCTTTAAACGAAGAATAAAATTAAAGTATAAAGTGCCATCCCTTATTAGCCTGTGCGGACTGCACAGGCCAATCTGGGACGACACTTTACGCACATGCATTAAACCCCCTTTTCTCAGAGTGTTATACAAATACTTGCTGTGTTTTTTCTTTCCTAATTCATTACAGGAAGTTTTAAGTCTTAAGTTAGCTGAGCATCTGAGCAGGTTCAATTCAGCAGTTATCAGTGCACGTCTTTTTATCAAAATTAATGTTCACTTTTTTTGTCAAGCTACATGTAGGTTTGAAAACGTATCTGCCTGACGTAGTATATTCTTTCAAAAAGTTGACCTGCTGGCTTTAAAATACACAATTACATCCTAAATATTTTTTGTCCAGGTGGTGTTCGATGTCTGCCTATATGAGTCATTGCAATGTTTTTTGAGTTACAAAACATGTATTGAAGCTTGATTTATTTTTTAAAATATATTTTAAGTTATTAATATTTTATTTGATTTCAGTAAAACTTCCCAAATATTGTAATTAAACATTCACATGTAGCAAGTGAAAATGAGTTAGTTGATGACCTTATGAACTGACATTCATAATACTCTTCAAATTTGGTAGCTATTGGCCATCCTGTAAAGAATAATAAAAATTCAAAAAAAGTTTATGCATTACAATTTGTGAAGAATTTAACACATTAACTAAAATAATAAGCATACAGGTATTGATCCTAAATACATGACAGTCAAGGTTTGAGATAACTTCAGATGTTGTATTTCAGTGGTAAATAAACCCACAATTCTTATCCAAACAATTTTCGCCTTATCCTTAAACACACAGAAAAGTAGAGCAATTGATGGTTATCTACTTGTTAAATGTCAAGGATCATCTCTTTGTCCACAGCCTATGTGCAAGTTAAAGGTTGTTAATACCCTTTCCCTGTTACAGTTCTAGTTCCTTCCAATATTTTATAGGCCCTTCCCCTATTACAGATCTCGTCCCTAAGCCGTCTACAAGCAGCAAAAAAGAAGACAGCAGCGACTCTGCAGTATCCATGGGCAGTGCTGGATCACCGGATCAGGTAATAGCCAAAGTGCTGACATCTTGTAACCAGTGTGTTATGTATAGAAAAGGCAGTTTATTCATGTGCATGAATTGCCCCATACATGGCTTACTACTGTAATAACTCTTAAGGTTTTGGACCCTCTTAATTTTCAACACCCTCTCTTTGGCCAAAATAAAAAAAAAAATGGGACTATTTGTTCAGACATCCAGATTTTCACATATATTAGATGACTCTAAATTTTCAAACATTTTATATGACACTCATATTTTATCAGAATTCTAACATAAATATGTTAATGCAGTGACACTTTAAAAATGTGTTTATACAACAGGAAGATTGACATAAAACCAGTGGACCGTAAACACAAGCTTTTTGGGTAAACAGCCATGTACAATTGACAAATTGTATCACTTTAAAGTTGTCTCACCAATTGTAAAGCTTTTTTTGAAGTTGATATCAACAATGATTCGAGAAGAAGTTTGAATATGTTGTTGCAGTTATTACAAATAAGTGCTGTTAAAATTTGAACTGGGCGAACTAAATGCGGCCTTGACATTTTCCAGTCGTTTATATATCATTGAAGGTGTTAATTCACTTTATTGACATTTCAGGACCGAATTTGTAAAAAAATCCCAATTCCCCCCCCCCAAAAAAAACATTTTTTTTTAGAANATCCCAAATTTGCCATTTCATCGATTTAAAAAATCCCATTTTGACCTGACTCCCTTTCCCAAAATGGCTGGGAAAACCTGTGATTCACTTCAGTGACATTTTCCCTTCTTTTTTAGAACGATTTCAGTGATTCCGAAATGTCGCCTTTCGATGGCATCGAGGGAGCCACCGGGGGTCAGGACGGTTCGACATTCCCGAAAACATCCAAGTATGATCCGGACGACTTCAGATACAGCAACTCATGCAGCTACAGCAGTGGTGGAGACAGCAACTGTTCGTCTAATTTCAGTTCTGGTTCTAATGACACTGGCAGTGGTAGCCATTTTGGATCGAGTGGCAGTTTTAGTCCCAACAGCAACGGCCATGGCATCAATCACAATCACACGTACCCGCTCAAACCTGGACAGGACCCTAAAGACTATACCAAAAAGAATCTTATGAGAGAAGGCAGGCACAAGGGGCCACAATCAAAGGATCACAAAAGGGTAGCGGAACTTAAGGTTCCATTCACGGTGGATCAAATAGTGAATTCGCCCGTGGAGGAATTTAATGAAATGATGACAAAACACAAGTTTACCGATCAGCAGTTACAGTTAATTAGGGACATTAGAAGGAGGGGGAAAAACAAGGTGGCCGCTCAAAATTGTCGGAAAAGGAAGATAGGTGTGCTCGAGCATCTCGAGGACGAGATGGGAACGCTCGAGAAAACAAGAGACAAATTGCTTCGCGAGAGACATTTAATGGACAAGCAGACTTCCGAAATGAAGGAGAAACTCGGACTGATGTATTCAGAAATCTTTCATTCTTTGCGAGACGAGCATGGGCATCCGTATGACCCGGCAAGATTCTCGCTCCAACAATCTAGTGATGGCGACGTTTTTCTTGTGCCCAGAAACTACACATTTGAGGACGAATCAATGAAAAAGAAAAAAAGTGAACAAAAGTGATCAAAATTTGTTGATGGAATAATTATGTTGAATTGCAAGGGAAACTTACTGTGATTGTCTTCTAAGTGCTTTGTCAATCTCTTCTTTCTGTGTAGCACAATTATTGCTTGGATTTTATTTAAAAGCAAAAGGCTTTTGCACTATTTTGTACAGGTGTGTAAGCTTAAAATCGAAAGCAATCTTGTAAAAACTAAAGATAAATTTTTGCTTGTTTGATGCTTTGCTATTTAGACACATGACATGTAAGGTTTAGTGAATGGTACAAAGGTCATTCATTTGTAACGAGGAGAAAGATATGAGTGTTGATGGAGGATGCTAATTGCTGAATATTTAAGTTAATTTATTTTATGGATATAAAGTGCTATTTGCAAAACAAACGTGCTTGAGATGGATGATGTATTATATGCTACCCATATGTACAAAATTATATCAGAATAACAAAGAAATACTGCGGGAACAGTGTGGTTGTATGTCAGGAGTTAAGTTTTGATCAAAATATCCCATATACTATACTGGTTAATATATTATAAAAAGGTTGTTTTATCATAGATAATATAATTCGATGTTGTTGGTTGCAGTTAGAATTATATTTTTCTCAGCATAGTCTGCTTACGCATTCACAGAACTATTTGAGGAGAAATTGCTCAAATCATTTTGCTATTGGAATGATATGTATCTGAAATTGCCATGGAAATTGTTCGATTAATGAGTGCAGGGATCATACTTACAGTTATTGTCTGTGGCATACAAATAGTATGGGAATGAAACTTCAGGGTGTCTTTTATCTCTGCATATGCTTTACATTTCATTTACAATCATTTTTTTCGATTATTCTTATAGAGTTGACAAGTTTATTAACAACTTGCATTTATTTCCCTATCAACATCTAAGAAGAATATGCCTTTCAATCTAACAATTGCACAAATATAATCTATTTAAGAATGCTGACAAAAGTTTGAATTCAGAAGACTGGGATTGTTATTTTATAAAATGGTGCCATTTAAATTACTGAAACCAAGTTAAACATAAGGTTTGATCCAGAAAGAATTACCAAAAAAACTATGGTAAAATGTACATAGAAGTTTTGTAAATTAGTAGTGAGTTTTGTTTTTCCTATGTACTCGACATATAAATGTACAGTGTGCAGATGCTTCAAAGAGTGCTAGAAGTGATGATTGAACAGCAAGGTATATCTGTTAAAACACCAATGTTTTGTCAATATGCAACATAATGGTTACTGACAACACATCCATATACCAAACTTGTTTTGCATTTGTTTAAGAAAAGTTCTATCAAGAAAAAAATGCCACGTTTGAATTTTGAAAAACGATTGTTTGTCAGCTACATCCGTTTAATTTTTGAGTTTTCTATCCGGCTTATCACAAACACAAACTGTATTGTTAAAAAATGTGCCCAGCTGGGATATGTCCCATTTCTTTCAGAAGCAATAACTTCACTTTGTGTAGATTAAATCCTTCTGATTGGTTTTAAGGATTTAACCATCATGTCACCAAAAAAGCTCATTAGTTACTCTCAAGAATCTCCTTTAATAACCCGCTTACCCACAGGTGTTGGGCGGGTGGCCAAGTCACTACCCCCACCCCCACTACTACACTCCTCCTTTGTAAAACAAATGAAATAAATGACTTAAAAACCAGCAAACCCTATCAATATGCTGGCATAAATTAACAGTTTTAATCATTCTGACCAAAAAATAATAATCTGATATATCACAACAAAAAATTGTCAACGGGATTGAAAATGTTTTTTGTTATGTTATATTGATAGTGTTTTAGTGACTTGACCACATGTCCAACACCTGTGAGCTTACCAGCATGGTTTATTTCATCTGTAAACTTTATTAAAAACATTTCATTTCTATAACCAAGCATTGTTTCTTAATATTAGTTTTGTTACATTCCAGTGGAAAAGTGCTTTAATGTTTGTCCATTCATTGTATTGTGATGCTCCTTCCAAAACTATTGCTACTTTGAAATATTTGGTTTTAGGCTACTGCATTTTTTGAACCTCTTTCTTTGTATAGGATATTATATCGTTTCACATAACTTTTCTTTGTTTGTTTGTGGTAATTAACATTTGTTTGTTTTGTTGACTTCTAAGCATAATACGTGTTTGTTAATCATTCCTGTAAATTAAGACTGTGTTTTCTTGCTGTTGGTTGAAACAAAATTAAGATAATATTTTCATACAAGTTTCATTTGTCAGTCCAGGTTTTTAATACAAATTAACTATGCATCAATAATCATATAATAACACTTTCCTTGATAGTAAGTTTAAAAGACCACACACACCGTTTGGGGAAGGATATCTTATTTTTCACGTGTTTGGGACATTTATTACAGTTATCACCAGTTTTTATCTCGTCTGAAAACACCAAGATTACCTGTCTGATCCAATGACTCACTCGCGCGGGCTGATTAAGTGCCTCAAAAGTAATTTGTAAACTAAAATACATAAATGGGAAATCCGCTTGCACCATGCAACGTAAATATGCACATGCTCTCATGCATAGCTTACTGAGCTTCAAGCTTAACTGAACCTCCTTTATTGCATACATAAAAAAAAATGATTTTATGGGACAAATACTGCAGTTTGCAAGTTGTTTTTTGGGGTGCATTTTATAATTTAAAAGATCAACTTTGTGTACCTGACTGGTTTTAATACATGTTGCGAGTTTATGTTTCGAAACAGTTTTAGGGGATACCCGTTTTTAAACATGTTTTTTTTTTCAGGTGAAACTTAATGTGAACTATGTATCGAGCATTGAGCATGTATACTTTAATACCATCTGATAGGGATACTCTGGCTTTAAATAATTTTGTATTCTGTTTGAAAACCAGCTCAGAAGTAATTGTCAGGTTGTTCATATACAAATTCGGTTTATTTTATTCATGAAGTTTGGGTTTTGGATCATTAATTATGTATTGTCTCATGCAATTCTTATAAAGATTTGTTAGTTTGTTTTGGGGTTAGGGGTTGGGTGGGGATGTTTGGGTTATGCATACAAATCCTTTGTAGTAGTGATGCAGACCCTTTTATTGCATTACAACCAACAGATTTAAACTAATTAGGGAAAAAAAAACGTTGATTTTGAATACAAAAAAGTTATTTGTGTGGTTTTCAATGTGAATACAGTCTAGAAATCAGTTTCATAAAGTAGTGACAATACAAAGATCTATCAATGTTTATTGATAGTCTTTGGACAATATTATTGCTGCTTTCTAAGTTTCTTGCAAGTCTCACAGTTTCTTTGCTCGTGATCGTCCATGTTTTATTGTTTTTGTTTTTTATTTGTTTATTGTTTCCATGGCTTTTGCAGAAACGCAATATGGCTGTAAAGACGTGTGTGTTTGTATTATTGACTATTATGAAATTTCGTTACTGTTAAAATGTGCTGAATTATATTATAAACGAATAAAACAATTATGTTATACTGTTGTTGCTTGTTGTTTACATCTTTATGCAAGCAATCCTCGAGGGACTTAGGTTTTATGCATGCGTCACCCTTATAAAGTTCTATTGTCACATATTAACTCAACACTGATCTTTTAGTTGTACATGAGTATATTATAAATGACTTTCTATGACGATTGAAATTGAGCCGCGCTCTGTGTAAAGGGGTTTAATGCATGTGCGTAATGTGTCGTCCTATATTAGCACAGGGACAACATTTTCCGCCTAAACTGGACTATTGCTAGGAAGAGATTTTTTTTTAAACGAAAAATATCATGAAAGCGGAAAGTGTAGTCCCTGATTAGCCTGTGCAAACTGCACAGGCAAATCTGAGACGAAACTTTAAGCACATGAATTAAACCCCCTTTTTACAGAGCAAGGCTCAATTATATTTCAGCGCCCAGTAGTAACCGGCCATTATGTCAATGCTTGACTGGTATGTGTGTACCAAGCATTAAAAGGCATTGGTTTCCACTGCAACATTTAACTTTTTTTTCAAATTAATGTCATTTATTATGTTCCTAAAAAAAATTT
>VMBQ01001544.1:81705-139448 GCA_007657795.1 Dreissena rostriformis
ACGAGTTTCTGTACTTTTTTTTTTGTATTTTCTACTGAAAAAGCTGTTTTTTTTCTCTTTAAAATTCGAAATTCTCGTTTAATTCACGCCACAAAACGCACTTATTCCGTGAAACTTACAACAACGCACGAAACCCCGCACAGAAAATGGTGATTTTATGAAAAAAACTGATCCTTTGTGACGGGCCTGTTTTGCGTTTAGGTCAAAATATACTAAATAGTTTCCTTATATGTTTCAATGTAAAAGCGACAACTTTGACCGAAAATAAATACAACATTTTGCACATAGAGACCCCCATAACCATACCTTTTCTTAACGGGCATTCTTAGCTGAATCGATTTAAGCAATAAAAAAGATATGTCATGTTCAAACCAAAAAAGAATTCGACTCAAATCAAAATCGACTGTTTTTGCACCTTCTTTTTTTTTCTGCCGTTTTCTAGTGGATTGTAACCTTTTTCAGTGCCAATTTTTACTTTAATCTCTAACTTTATCCTATTTCAGGGATTTAGTAGTGAACAACTATGCTTACCCTAGCAATATCTCCAGACGATAAAACCAGAACAACAGCCTAAAGTGTAAAAATGCCTTCGAGGAAAATATGATGTTTTTTTTAGAGAGTACAGATGACTCGATTATTTAGTATATTGTAACCTATACGGATAATCATGTCAATTAAAGCATTGCACAACCGCTTTGTTCACACAACCGCGAAATTTTGCTAACTTGTGTTAAAAAAATAATAATTGAAGCATATCTACATAACTATCAAAATTATATATAAAATAAACAACAAAAAACGTTAGTTTCACCATGTTGTTGTTTGTAAATAAATTCAGTTAAATGATGTACTTCGGCCTCAATAGTTATTTTTTAAAGTAATCTTAATGAAGGTAGGATAATCAATAACAGTTTACAATGAAATACACCAATATGTATTCTTAATAGCCAGTTGGCACGCATGATAAATGTGTTCTTGGCTTCATTTGAAGATATATATCTCCGCTAATTGTATAGATTGCGTTAGGCATCGCCTGATCTGTCACCGTTTATAATACAGTATCAAAAGCTACCGGTACTTTAAGGTTCTGGCCATTTTTCTCTAAAGAAAGACAACATCTATCTAACAGTGAAACCTTTTTTGCTGTCAATTGAAAAAAATGCCATTCTGTGTGAGCTGCTACGTTTATCAATCAGACAGTTCTTTTGATATTTTTTTTTGAGGAATTTGACCTGACCGAGCCATTGCCATTTGGCCTGTTTCCAATCTAGAATATTGTCCAAATACCTCATCGTGTTCTAGTTTATTGTTGATATGTAAGAGTGCGTGAGTGCGTGACTGTTTTTATGTAAAAGTGCGTGAGAACGTGACTGTTGTATGTAAGAGTGCGTGACTACGTGCCTGTTTTGTATAAGAGTGCGTGAGAACGTGACTGTCGTCAAGAGGTGACATGGTTCCTTTCTGGTACAGGCACATCATTTGCCTTCTTGCAGACAACACGACTGAGACCACTGGCCCTTCATATGTTATCTGATGAACTAGTACGACCGTACATTGACCTTAATTATCTCTGTAGAAGGCGCATAAGGCTCGGACATCGTTTCTCCTTGCAAAATGTTGTCCGTTGTTTCTGTAACTTGCTTGTTGTTTTGTTTTTTTCCTGGAGGAGGTCGTTAACCTTGTTCCCAACCCCCAACCTGGATGACCAATGATTTTCTGTCATGGTGTCCTTCCCGTATTGTTCCACCCCAGTGACGCGCGTCTATGCCGTGTAGTCCCAGCGCGAGGAAAATAGCACAAAGACCTCTTCAAAAAGTACACCTTTGGTGAATAACACTTTTACATTTAGCATTGTATCTGGAATACTAAATGAACATATGAATACATAGTTTGATAGTTTGATCCTTAAATTCTCGTTCTATAAATTTTATCCATGAGTTTGCATTGACATTAATTGGCATTTAAATAGATTTAATGCGGTGGTCAACAGCATACAGGTTCACATGACACTATAAATACAACTACACTCACTACTATAAATACACTCATTAATAAACAAAATGTCTATACAAATGTTTTATACAAAGTATAAGAATTTCCAATGAACTATAGCAAATTATTGATGTATAATGACCAAACGTGAAATTAAAGCATTACAAAAAAATTACTATGAAACAAAAATGCATAATGGATGGTTTCGATTTAATCAATTTATAAAAGACATGTTTTTTAATATATAATTATAATCATTAAGTAGACGAGTGCCTGAAGGTGACGTTGTTAATTGATATTCTCTTGCAGTCGTTATTGGGTTTGATATTTGTCTAAAGTTGTTAATCGTGATTGTGTTTCCATGCGACGAACGTTGACCAAAGTATTTATCTCATACTGACAGAATGAACTTTGATGCTTATACAATCCTTGTTGACAACGAAACGCGTCCAATGACACGTGGTGAAACAGTGTGTTATAATAATAAGTCAAATGGCATGCCCATCACGATGAAAGGTCCTTCATCGTTTCCTCCATTAAACTCGTACACTCACTTTATACTAAAAGTTTGTTGTTAAAACGAGGCTGACAGCGTTGTTTTTTGCATCAGATTTCCTGCATGAGTTTATTTAATCAATTAAAATATTAATTTACAGCATTTGGTCATATAAATGTCGCTGAGTAATAATCCATTGTGTTCCCTTAAAAGCTCTTACGATAAAATGGAATTTTAATTGTATTTTGATGATATTTACATTTTAATTTTCAATTATAGCTACAGTGATTAAGCCGAAGCTGAGCTTACAAGTAACCCATTGTTCGAGCCAGCTAGTTTTATGGCGGCATTGACGTAAATGAAAGTGACGGCCGCCGCATCGCGACTGTTGTTGTACGTGGGACTTGAATCTATTAGGAGTGACTTTGGTCTATTGGAGTTAAAATTGGACACGAACATAAGTTGTTTTACCATTTAAGCCAATACGCGGCGAGTATTAGCGGAAACTGTAGATTTGACATACAAACGTGTTTCCCGATTAACCGCAGTAATGTTTTAACGCGTAAATAAATATGACGGCAAACAAGCGTTTATTGGGAATTAGCCATAAACAAATGGTTGTGTCAACATAAACGTAGGTACGCTTTTAAGAGCAAGCGTCTGAACTGTCATTTAAACACATGCGGCTAATTTGTTTTTCCTACATTATTAATTTATTGTTAGCCGCGACGTACTATATTCGTCCGCAAGTTCAAGCCTTTTACGGAGATATAGCCTTCATAAACTGTTGACCTTTAAATCATGATTGTACAACATGAAACACCTAAAAACAATTGACAAACGGTGGCTAGAGTACTGATATTTACTATTCAAACACTGAATAATACGCAAGCATGGTATCAATATATACGGTAGACTCACAAATGTCGCTATTTATTTTTGTTTTTCGGTAAGATTCACACATATATAGTCTTGGTCAATCCTGCTCAATCCAGGTTATTTTGTACAGAAGGACACCTCGATGGTTC
Organism: Dreissena rostriformis; assembly: GCA_007657795.1. Taxonomy (NCBI): domain Eukaryota; kingdom Metazoa; phylum Mollusca; class Bivalvia; order Myida; family Dreissenidae; genus Dreissena; species Dreissena rostriformis. The sequence goes on from VMBQ01001544.1 coordinate 85,222, forward strand.
ATCTCCCCAAATCTGACCAATACCGGTCCGTTCTGGATCAGTCAAGCTAAGGACAGTTAACATTTTACAGCGTGTAGTGAATTAACGGGCTTTATTAAAGATTTAAACAATTTATTTTACTGAATCGATCGTCATGAATCGGTTTACAAAACAAAATGTCCATGATGACAGGGAGTACTTCTGGAACAAGTTCGTACCATGACAACGGTTCTTAGTATCATTTATGGATATTCTTTTTAACTTAAATCATTGATAATAATATTTATCTTACATTACATAATACTATTCTTTTATTGGCTCACACAGGTAACACGCTGTGCATTTTTCCATATTACGTGTGCAGATTTTTACATTAGCGTTACTTACATTAAGTGACGTCACTTTGCTTTACTTTGTTATCTGCCTACAATACGTTATCCTTCCTTGTCATTAAAGAGGCGTATTTCTTAACTGTTGTTTAAACATAACATCGCAAATAGCAAGACTCCTACTCAGATGCAAAATAAAGAGAATAATAGGTTAATGCCCTAACGTTTCGTAATATATTTAGGTATAGTAGCTTTGTATAAAATAACGACAAGGCTTGCCGAGCCACTGTTTCTTCGTACCGAGCCTTATATACTAAAACACGATATTTTTATTTTATTTATTGCTAGGTGATAATGAAAAGGTCATAGACCGGACGGAATCGTATGTATTGAAGAAGAGAAAAGACACAATATTGATGATTGAAAAAGGGCATTTATAATAAAATGCCATACAGTAGATAAAATAGTTCAGATTCTTTCCAGAATGGCATTATGGGTGGTACAAAGGGCCACAATAGCCAAGACCGTGACCCCACACTTAGGTAATACACAAGTAATTAAATATAAGGTTTAAAACAAGTATAATGGTAACAGAAAATTAATAATTAAGAAGGCGTACCATGACATAATTTGTGTTATGTGTGCATAAAATATTATAAACGAACTTCTTTGATTTTAACTATAGTGGAAATAGAACAACATTTCTGGATTTTCCATTTACACTTAATTGTACTAGTTTATCGCTGCTATGTTTTGAGAAATTAGCTAAAACTGTTCCAGCAGTTTTCCCCAATACCGTACCATATTTTCCAATAAGGAAAACATATGAAAACATTGTGCTACATTATATATGAGTAAACACCAAGTATATGAGTAAAATTAAACATGCATGTTGATTTTTTTCTGAAACAATTTACATTTCACAGATAATAACAGAAAACACATAATAAACATTCATAAATTATGATGAAAAACTCATTAGACCAACCATCACACTATACATATCATTATGCTTGTATATAATACATAGTAATTTACACAGAAATACATCAGAACCCACGGCAACACCAAGTACAATACTTTCTCGAATAGTTCCAATGACTTGTCCAGTGTACTTCATAATACTTCATAATACTTCATAATGTCAGAATGCTGTTTTTGCATGGACTCACAACACCACCACCATTTTCGGAAGGAGTTATTTCCAAACCGATTCATTATTCTTGTAAATGAGAACTAGTTTGAAAACAAGTATGTATTGATTGCATTGACAATAATATGTAAATATCCACATCAAATTCAAGTGAAGACTGTATAATTTAGATCTAGAGATATACACCGCATGCAGTTCGCTGGAAGTTGAACTCCAAATTACATCAGATGTAATAACAATGACCAACTATTATTAATATTTGACTTATATCACAGAAACACCCTACTGGTACAATATTATTTTTGTTTCTTTCATTTTCATCTGTCTGTTGTAGTCACGGAACATTAATACTTTGACGTTTCAAAACAAAATTCAGAAAACCGATGAAAATTCACAAATTGTAGCATCGCTATTGGAGACTGACCCTGCATCTGATTTCAAAGCAATTTCTTACAATACAAAATCATTTTTGTTAAACATATTGAGATTATTGAATATACATTAATTATACTTACAGGCAATATTCGATTAAAAGTTTATTCTTTTGTATAACTATTGTATTTTCGTTTAGAACGCTAGTGAGACATATGAACATCGTGGTTAACGATTGAAATCTTGTAAAAGGTCATGAACAAGTTTAGGGATAAGAGCATTTGCTCAATAATTATTTTGGGGATCGGTGATTTTTTTAAAGCTCGGATAACTATTTGACATAATTACACAATGATTTTTGTAAATAATAAAGCGATAAGAAAAAATATCATGTTCCGCTCTTGGGGGAATTTCCATTATTGACGACTTGACTGCTCTAACCTGATATTAAAAATGATATCAGACACATTTGCATCAGTCGTTTACAACGTAGAAGTATGATAAACTAGTGTACACCTGTGTTTTAAAGCCCATTCATAAATGTCAACACTAATCGGGAAAGGTGTTTATGTTAAAACGTCTGCACAGATTAATAGTACAAGTAGAGAATGACTCATAACTGAAGAGGAAACTATATTTCAAACTCAAGTTCTATTCTCGGTGCAGTTACCGACTCTGCGGTTTGGACCCGTGACTCACTCGACCACGAGAGCGATCACTTACCCTGTACCCAGGGTGCCTTACTACCTTACACGACAAATACATTGGCTTTGGGTACAGTTGAAATATAATCTTGTACATGTACATGAACTTGTCTATTTTTGGTGTTTGTTTTCACGATCTTTATGTTTTTGTTACATCCTGCATGTCGTGCTCTTTCCTACTACCTGCACTTTAGGTCTGGTTATCGATAGAAACACGTGGACTATAACTTAATGTTGTTGTTCGGTTTATTAATTTTTGTTTATAATTTCTTTGTGTGTGTTTCTATATTTAATCAATGGTGATTGTTGTTTTATAAAGGAAGAAAGCTGTTATATAAATCGCTAGCTAGAGTTTTATATGTAAAGACATTACACATGATGATTTTCAGTAATAAACACCAACATGTAAAAACTAACAAAGAGTCGAGAATTGCAGCGAACTTTTAAAAAGTAATTTTATCACATCTGACATTTTAAATTAGGCATACACGATTCCCTATCATTTTCAACATTCCACTTTGTTGAACAAATCCTGAACAGTTTTGAATATAAATCAAAGCGCTGAAGGCACCGAATTTGTTCGCTTTTGCATAATCTTAGAAGCAACTCAAACTTATGTTATAGCTTTTTATATCGAAAGTTTGAAATGAACACAACCCATTCAAATTTTAAAGAGTGTGTCTTAAAGCACAGGTCGAGATATGTGTGACTGTTTATCTTCATATTTATGTTATTGAGATAATTTAGACAAAATAACAACAATATGTCTTTTTATTCACAATTGGTCGCTGCACGTGCAACCATCTTCAGAATTGTGGTTGCCTTGCTAAAGAATAACAAGCCTATAATCATGTACATTTCGTGATATGTGTATCTAATACTTTTTCTTTTTTCTTTAAATTATTGAGAAACAATTTTGCCCACATGACAGACTTTTTATGCAGCATTAAGCCCCGTTTTCCCTGAAAGAAGCCAATATGTACAGATTTCAATGATAAACTTACCAATGTCATCGCACAAGCTGTTATAAACACTAGACTTGCCAATATGTCTCACAAGCTCTTAAACCTATTGTTTACATAATTACAGGCTGTCGTCTGCTGCAGAGTTATCCACACAGGCAGTCATGGGTTACGGGCCCTACCGTAGCTAAGCCATAGTGATTTGAAAAATTGCGTCTGCATTATTTTTGAGCTTCGCTCACAAATAAAGACGCAACCTTGGATGGGCTGTTTCAAAATGCAATAAGACTGCGATAACGTAGTCATCCGGACGGTAAATGAACCTAATTATAGAGAGGATGTAATTCAAATTGACGCATTGCAAGCATTTTTATGTAATTGAAAGTTTATTACATCAATTTGTTTTCCATTTATGTAGCTCTACTTTGAATTAATTTTCCTTTGAAGATACACCTGACGCTTATTAATATTCAGTTTTTGCAAATGATTAATGGGAAAATAAAGAGTGGTTCAAGCGTATCTTTGAACTTTATTCAAATGCGCATTAATGCATTTATTATATGTTTAACTCTACTCATTTGAAATACAAAACGTTGTCATTCATAAAACTGTATGCATTCAAATATACTTTGAATCAAATTTATATAAGAAAAACTACATACACATGTACACACAAGCAACTACAAAGTTACGTTTTTTAAACATATATATTCATGGTTTGTCTATTTTCAAGAGAGGATTTTGACCAATTTGTCGGGTTTCTTACATTTAACAATTGCCACGTGGATCATTTTTCTTACGATTGTTATATGTAGTGTTTATGGCAGAGCATCAGCAACAAAGAATCATGACAATAACAACAATGATCATATTGTTTTTCGTGTAATCAGAATGTATCCATTGGCATTGCATTAATCAATGTATTTTATATAAAATATAATAACAACATAAAGCAGAAATATGAAATTCTACATATAAAAATACATACGGAATAATGTATGTCCAAATTGAACGACAAAATGACGAATAGGTCGGCATGTATGAAATAATGGAATATAAAAGTACATGTATGTATACTATAATACTAAACTATTATGTAATATTCAACTTTAACTCAACAGATAAAATTATTGGTTAGTTGCCATGAGACCAATAGAAACAAAACATTCACATATATTAATATAAATCTATGTTATAAAAATATAAGCTTTTTACAAAGGACAACACAACATTTATCAGATAATCTCGAATTGCCAATGTGGTCCTTTATTATATTGAATGTCTCTCAATTTCCATTATCTTGTAACAGCGCATTCCAATGTTCAATGGGACATGTATCAATTGACGCAATTAATTTTAACATATGTTATAATGGATTATTTATTCAATTGATAAAATCTTGATGTGTCTTACATTGTAAATTATTGTGACTGGTTTGATGAACGTCGTCAACACGTCAGAACGACAAATATACCCACAAGAACGACATAAATGGCACCGATACGACAATTTTGACATTTGTTTCCCCTTTTTGTCGTTCTGGCGGGTATATTTGTAATTTTGGCTTATATGCAAAAAATCAGCCACAATAATTAATTGATCAGTAGAAACTTGTTAATCAAGTATTGAATTAACCAAGTATGAATGTTATAATTATATCACTTGTAATGGCACATGCTCCTATTATCCAATCAATTAAATCCAAATGATTGGACCGACGAATTTGAACCTAATGAACGGCCAAGTTATATATGTCTGTCATAAATGTAATTGCATGTGTATCATATTCAACCACAGCAAATAAAACAAACACACACAAACAACAGACCTGAAGCCTTTAGGTCAATTACTATTTGCAGTCACAATCATTCACCATTCCAGACACGATTATGTCGAATGTTTCAAGCGTACAATCGGTGCAAAAGTCAAAACCGTCTGATACGATGGTATCAGACGTTTTATGGTCGCAACCGTCTGATTCGGTTCTAGCTTAACCGTCTGATACGATCGTATCATACGGTTTAGACTTTTGGACCGGTTCGTACACCATACGTAACCGCCTTATACGATCGTATCATACGGTTTAGACTTTTGGACCGGTTCGCACACCATAATAAACTGTCTGATACGATTCGTATCATATGGTTTAACTTACGAAACGGTCCAAAAGTCTTAAAAGCGTATCATACGGTTTAAAGCGTATCATACTATTTGAACATGCATCATCAATCCATTCGATACCATTTTTCGAATGTGCTATTTTCCTGCGAATGCGAGCACATGAACTACTGAATTCCTTTCTGCGTAACTTTCCACATAGTTGATAGCGACTGATTAAAGTGAGCGTCAACCATTGATTTGTTTTCTCAGTAAATTCCCAAGTTTGTACGCGCCTGTGAATATGCTTCAAAGATGGCGTTCAGAAATAGGAATGCTCATATTCGAATGTTATAGGCAGAGTGCCATGATACACACTGGCTTTACACAGGGCATATATTCGGAGTCTTAATTATGCACTAAATCTATATTTTATGTTAAAACCGATAATCGTTGAACCAAATGCAAAAATTCAAATGTACTATATAAATAGAACCACCATGGGCTTCCATTTATGCTTATATAAAATGGTTGTTTTTCGCATCATCATTAGATTTACAATATGCATTCGTCTGGGTCTCAGATTTGTTGCATTATAACCAATTCGAAAATAAATTCATATAATTGTTTTGTAAATCTTTATTGTTATTTTAAAATCGTATCTGGCGTCTCTTGCTGTAATTTGCAATTTCACTTTTCCTATTTATAATATTATTTAAGCATCAACAAATAAAAAAAAAATCGACTAACTCATCTCCAGCGGTGTCAAGTTGTGTCAGGCTCGACAGTGAAGGTGAAAAACAGCGTAGACGTAAATCGGTAATTCGGTCTCCTCTTTTTTTCTTTGAATCACAATCCTCCAATGTATCAGATAAATTTGCTATCTCATTTTCCGTAACATGGGGCACATTCTGTTGAATGCAGTGAACACTTTAGCCTATAACTCTGGTATAGAGTTGCATGTCGACTTGAACAGCGTGTGGTTGTTATGGTGATGCTGTGCTTACAGCGTGTACACTGGTATGGCAAAGTAGTTTAGAATAAAAAATAAACTGCATTTGCCATGAATGGTGATTAATGATGTAAACGGAACTTGTAATAACAGTATGTGCTTTGTCGAGATATTTGCATATATGCGTTTCGTTCGGTATGGCAGAGGAATTGGTCCTGAATATGTCACACATATGATATACACCCCAAACAACACTATTGTTAAACACAACATATATCCAGATACATTTCATTCAAAGTCATTACTTTCATACTTAACAGGAATATGTTATTTCAAGTAGTCTTTTAATTTTAAGACGTATATGTGTTTGTAGACTCATATCGTACCCCTATGTTTGTATGGTTACCCTCATACGTTGAAATGATTGATGCTTCACTGTTGTTTCGATGGTTTCAAACCCTGTCGTGATTTAAAAGCAAAACAGCTACATGTGTATATATGCGCTTATAGATTTCTTCAAACATAAAAATGTATTTACTTAAACCAACATTTTTCTTTTCAGTGTAATTCGAAAACAAATTCAATGGTGACGCGTGGTCTTCCATTATGAAGCGTAACGTCAAACGTTGGCAAGAGCGTCACCGTACGAGTTGAGCCAGTATAGTAACAATGTTACTGGATATTAACGTTGGTTTTGTTGCATTAACATTTTTATTGCGAACGCAATTAGCAGCTTATTGATAGACCTGCATTATTTGCCGCGATCAATGCCATAAAATAACCAATTGGCAATAATAATCCATCCCCATTTAAAAAAAAACAAAACATCAACTAGTGTGTTTTTAATTGTTAATGAAATGTCAATCGTTTTACGACTTTTATCCGTGTACAAGTGGTTAGATAATACAATGAAAATGGTTAAAGGGGCACTCCTCGTCGAATATCCCGTGACGACTTGTTTATCGCATAGCTGTTAAATTATAAGCACAGCCACGCGTGTCTTTCATGTTTTTTTTTTTACAGGCGATGCCTAATGTCGGTCGAACGTATGTGTCATTTAGAGAAACTTAACACATGTGCTGTGATTGAAATAGGGCAAACGTTTAAAATGCCATTATATACCCGATGTATGGTATATACTATATACATAATAATCTGCATTGTCTTTACATCAGTTCCGGATTACCGTTGGGGGAAATGAGGGACGACGACACAGAGATCTGTTGTGAGCTGCGAGGAGAGTCATGCCTGGTGACGTGTTCAAACCAAGCCAGTTTTCGTCGTTTGAAGGTCGCCAGGAGGGGTTCTTGTGGGCCAACAAGTGCTGCTGTCATTTTCAGGACGTATTCGTTGGTCTTGTGCTCTGTGTAGGAGATGCGGAGCAGTCTTCGGAGTCACTCTTCCATGTCATAAATATAACAATTTAAAAATATAATCAATCATCATATTGAAAAACAAACAACCTACAGCGGTTATTAGAATTTGTATTATGATGTCAATTGTTTAACGGCATTCGTCCGTGTACAAACTACGTAGTTGTAACATAAAAAAGTGAACCAAACTTAAAACAACACACTTTGATTGATGAAATGATTATTTTTGTACCTTATTGCTGTTGAATTAATGCACTAATGCAAACATTTGTATATGGGTACCTCATTTCTATGGCAGACTTACTTCTTGTCGTTTTTTTATTGTGTTTGTAAATGCGGTTGGGTGTATGTGGGATTCATAATTCAAAATAAAATACAGTGAGATGATAATGAAATATAATATTAAGCACCTGTTTTTTCAGTTCCGGGCTCACATGGCACAGAGGACTCTGGCTCTAGCCCGCGCCGCACAGGGTTGGAACGGTGGGTATACGAACCATGTCGAAATGTCGATCGCAAAGCCATTTTCTATGTCATGTCCCACATCTTTTATCGAAGCGTAATTATTCCGAAATAATACAAGTAAATTTAAGTTCGTTTATAAGTATTGACGTGCCAATAGAAGAGTTTGAGAGACTAAGGTTTAATTGTATTTATTCATAATATTATTTAAAATGTTTAAGATATACCGGTACTGTTACTGTTATCGGGTATACATAAAAATATAAGTTTAACTTACTTTGGACATATTTATTTGCAATACTGGAACCCATTATTCACGAATATTTACTTGATATAAGAATTCGATTTATAGCCGAGAGTACATTAAAAAGTAGAGTATTTACGTTAGTTCATAAGCGTGCTCTGCCAGTGTGTAGACCAACATTAATTATGTCGATCAATTAAGTTGATTAAGCAGATGTAACAATACTATTCGTGATTAAAATTGTGATTGATAGGACATTTACGTTGAAGCGTCGGAGGTTGAAAAAGAATCTTACCAAGAATGGTGAATGATCGTGAATTTAAGCTTTACAGTTGATGTTGTTTTTTTGTAATTAAATATCATAAACCCACATTTGCAGACAATATGTGGCTGAGCATACAAAACTAGCAAGTGGACGAATATGAATTTCTGTTTGCTGAAAGTTGTTTATCTATATATTTTGTAGTAAATTGATTTGATTATGCAATCATGGTTTATTAATTGCTACTAAAATATAAACACATGATTTGGTAAACTCCTTTGTGTGCGAATGTCCAGAAATCATTTTAGTATATATTTGGTACATTTTAACGCATTTAGCATTATAATTGACAACGTTTTTTTTTTTTTATCAAAGGCTTTAAGAGAAAAAAAACGTACAATTATTCATATAATTTTCATTTGCTTGAACTATCCTTTTTTCCAATTTATCATTGACATACACGAAGGGCTAAATGTTAGTAAGTCACATTTGTATCTTCAATTCAAAGTGTGTCAACAAGACACAATTTGCAGTTGTCACCACAGCAAAGACATATTATCAGATTGGTTTCATATTTGTGGGTCCCCAGACTTTAAGGTCACCGCGTTTGTTTATTTATGCTCATACTGTTTACGCAAAAACCCTTCTTATCTCTTATATACAAATGGTGTGTTAAAAAAATATCTGCAAGAAACATGGACAAGTTAAGCCGAACGCGCGTTTATTCATCCACTTTATTTTGTTGTTTTTGTTTGTCTAATGTTTTGCTGTAGCTGTTTAAATAACTGCACATTCATAATGGGACCTGAGCAATATTAAATCGTTATCAGTAGAATGGCTAACTGCTTCTTACAAACAAATGCATAAAAAGACGCGATAAAAAGTCACACTGGCGCCCACACGCCCACACATCAAGAGCGACCATCCATAACTAGCGAATGGCCGAATTTAAACGTAACTTTAAAACTTCATTACGAAGATAAGGTGTGCACTATTACTACGTTCCGTTTCAATGAGTTTTATAATACGAGTTGAGCATCTTTCAACATTTCAGAAATCGTATTATGCTTGTACTTTTTTCCGATGTATTTCATATAAATATCTTTTAATAGCCATTTGACTATTTTTGCTTGAACCGCTGGTCAGATTCCCCGCAAAGTAACTGTTTTGGTCAGTTTATTACCATTTCGTGGAAAAAAACATTTTGCTAACTTCGGCAAAAATGAAGGGAATGAAGGAGTCAATGTTTGGCTAAGACGAAAAGTGAGAAATTGAAATCTGGAATTAAGTAAATAAGTTGAAAATATACCAAAACAATTTACCTTTACTTTTGACAGTAATAATTTAACTGCTAAAATGGAATCTGAAAAGGTTGTAACATATTCTTTTACCGGGAAATTGAAAGGACATTCCTGTCAGGGAAAATACTATTTAAACCTGGTCATTTACACAAGCCTCTTATTTTCGTAACAAAATGTCCCGAGTGACCTGAGATATTTAGCGAACCATGTGTGCTCTTAATTGTTGATGCGGTAACGGGTAGCAACTAGCGAACTGATGCTTATAGCTCGAACAGATTTGACAATTTAAAATATCACAAAATTGAAATCTTCCTCATGCGAGTGCGAATAAATACTTATTTGTGTACATACATTCCTATGGTATTGTAAGTGAACTATGCTTAGTAACGACAATTCATGGTCCGCTGAACGTTGTTTGTTGGATGCGAAAATCGCACTCAGTAGGTCGTTCAAGCGCATGGGATTTTGGCAAATACAATTGACACTCGCGTAGGTGTGTTTAACGCCATATCTAGAAGTCGCAATATAAGTTATTATTTGTTTTACCTTTTTTACTTACCAACATATTAAACAATAATGTCTGTCTTCCGAAACACTCTTCCGTGCTCATTGGTGTTTCTCAAATTGATGTAATAATATAAAATTATATATTTATTTAATTTTTTAGTAACATCCCAACAATATAAGAGGATCGCCATAAAATATGCAGGTGACTCTTGGCCCCAGGTTTGTAGAGCAAAACATTTTCGGAAAACATGCATGTTTGTACTGTCTTGCGATGAAAGAAGGAAACTCGTCCTGAGAGTTCCCCTGAAAACATTTGACTATTGCGTCTATGGTGCAGTATTGTATTGCGTCTATATATAAGGTTAGTACGAAAGTATAAGACATGAAACTAAAAACAGCAATTGGTCTTAAAATCTATACATATGTTTTTCATTTAGGATTTAAGCGAACATACCAAATTCAGGTTTAGTAACAGAATAGTTATACTGTATTGGCTGCCAAAATATATTCATGTACTGAATATTTTAACACAATCTACCATAGACATATTTATTAAAAAAAAACTCAGATATACAAAGTTTGCCTTTTTTGCAGACATATTTTCAATGTGCATTAAAGACGTCAACTGATAAAGAGATTCGCTTAAAGTGAATATTATTACAATTATCAATACGGATTGAACTACAGCTGTTTCTAAAAGCTCGCCGTTCGATATTAAAAACACGGAACTTTAACTAATAAGACGTAATATTTGTTGTGTTTGATTTGTGTTGTTATTCAAATTAGCATAATGTGATGAACATAATAATAGACAGCATAACCATATTTTACTGTCAAGTTTAGATCGCAATCATGTACGCTGCTGAAATGTACATGAAGAACATAAAGATAACTCCATCAGTATAACAAAAGTATATTTATGTTAATGAACGGTTGAATACAATTTACTTGTGAGTGAATACCGCAAGAACAAAGTATTTTACAAAGATCGATGGTCTTATCATACACTGTTTTATTTTATTTTTGTCTCTGACAAAAAGTTGGTTGCACCAAAGAACGCAGTTTTTCAGAGTCTAAACTGAAAACGACAATGTGTTCAGCGTCTTACACGTGACCGTCTTACGAGATACGGAATGAAACTAACCACCATTTTATATGCAATGTCTTTTCAATATTTCTCTTTTCATTATAATAACGTTGATCGTTTCGAACAAAGGGTGTCACCAGTTACCAGCATGGCCGTTTCCCCCTGAAATTTCCAGTTATAAATACGTTAATATTTGTTATTCTACAATAAGGCAGTTGTTTAAATAAAACAAATGCAGTGATTTTCAACGCGGACTTGTCAATTGAAACTTAAGCCCCGATATCTCATTACCAATGCATATCTTTACTGTTGCAAACCACATCAATCGACATCCCAGCGTTTTGTCAATGGCTGTAGATCGTATCCAGTTGAAGCAATTGTCCTTATTTACATGGCCGATATATCAAAGAGTCCATTATGCAACCTTGCTGTAATACAGAATAAACAGTGTTTGAATACAGGAGATTTTTTATGCCTATATTCGCCACGTTCTTGTCACTTAAGCATGTGTCATGCACTTCGAGTTTCATTTGATCTGACACATTGCTTAAATTTACAAGTTCGGGTTTGCTCGGTATCTATTCAATGGCATGCACAGTAATTTTTGTCGTGATTTATTCACTTACCGGTAATTCGGTTTTCCAATTATATAGGTCGATTTTTGTAATTGAATTGAAATGTCTTTAGAAACGCAAAAGTAATGGAACTTATTAAAGTTTGTTTTGAGAATTCGATTGTGAAATATTACTATACTAGTCGAAAGTCGTATCAAAATAACTCAATGTATGTACAGCAATATATCCGTTAAAATCAGTTTTATATCGATACAATCATGTTAATTATGTCGCGATGTCTGAACAAAAACGGCTAATTCGTGCCTGCAAGTATTTTATTGCAAAAAACAACATTACATTTCTCTTTAAACAAAACAACATATAATAGACTGTAATTATCACAACTTGGGCAATCCTCAGGTTTGGGGCCTGTTTCAACTGACGTATCTTCGTCACCACAACGTCATCAAGATATAAGGCTTCAAAATGGACCAGACTTTGGCTTTGGACTGCTCTCTGAGCTTGTTCTGCTCCCTCTGTATCCATAGCCACTGTAAGCAGACCCCGTTGGCATATTGATGTTAGCAATGTTTTGTTTCGTCCTGTCGTCTGTAATTCAGAGAATATGTATAGCTTTTAGTAGCGATTTGCCGGCGAATCATTTGCACTCGACTTCAATAGACAGGTCCAATGACTGCTATCTTCTCTATTTTGCACACTACTGTCAAATAAGAGATGTGCCCAGGATGCATGGTCCTTAGCTGATGATATATACTATTTTTATCTTCAGCTGTCTCTTTAAGGCAAGCTGAAGATCCAATCCATTGCCAGCGTCTGGAAATCTCGATGTTACTCTCATGTGTTGATAAAGATCGGTGAATGAATCCCTTTTCCTCGAGGGTTAACAGCGGGTTAAATGGGTATTTCTTTTGCCTTCTTACTTCATCACTTCATCAATGATGATCTGTCTCATATGTCTCATTTCAACAAGTGCCTGTGTGATCGGTATTTCATTGTCCTGCTTACGCACTTTATCAATGATAAATCTTTCTTTAGTATGGCTCATCATCTTGTCTGCCGATCGACCAATCTTTATCGCAATTTTAGCTCATTGGAGTAATTAAAACATCAGTTTATATACCGCTTAAAGCAAGATATTAGATGGGGTTGCTCATATAATGGCTGGGTTAAGACTCTCAGTTTTTTTTAAGAAAATACTTTTTACTTTACTAAGCAACGACATTCACTTTGTTGTATTTTTTCTCGTACAATAAAAAAAAATAAAATGTTTTGAAACTGAAAATAGCAATGCACATAAATCGGATGACCTTCAGAAACAAACATATATTATCCGCCACTTTTACTTATGTTATGTCACCCACGTTTCTCTTCAAAACCATCTCGCTCATTATCGTGTGTTCGTGGGCACAAAAAATACGCACGTATCGAAGCTTGAAAGCGAAAGAAGCGACTTGTACATTCAACTTGGCGACTGTGTCATAACCAATCATCCAAGCTAAGCGAATGGTTTGAGCCGATCGTACAAGATACGCTATCTTGGCGCACCACGGGCGCCCATTTCTAAACCACAACCCAAAACATATTGTTTACAAAAGATGACATTCATTCTTTTTGCTCAAATTCATCACTAAAACCATACTGCTTTAATAAAAAGTTAAAATGTCAAAATTACCATTGCTAAATTGTAGCGAAAGAGGATTATGTCATAAATGTGGTTTGCGTAACACAAATACGTTATTGTGCGATATTAGTTGTTCGTGGTTTTTTGTTGGAATGTTTTTTAACCACATTTTTAACTTAAACGTACATTGCAGTTTTAACTTGTTTTAGCTTGATAGTGTTTGCAGCCCTAAGCTTATTGGCAAACATGAGTCCGTTTTCGGCTTCAGACCATATATGAATGTCTATGATCACTTTCAACACTCCTCGAACTCCATTCTAACACCAAATCTATTGTACATATTGCTATTAAACGTATTCGGTTGATAAAATGGCCATACCATGAATACAAGCAGTTCGGAGATACTTCTTTGCCATTTTTTTTATTGACGTAAGCGTCGTGCAAAAGATTGGAACATATTAATTTACATGGTAAACATAGAGAAGTAACTCGCACAACTGGCTAACAATTGAAACACAATTGTTGATTGTTTGTTTTAACGTTTGACGGTCGCCAGGAGGTGTTTTTGTGGTTTTCTTTCATGTTCAGGACGTACTCGTTGGTATTGTGCTCTGTGTTGGAGATGCGGAGCAGTCGCCGTGGTCATTCATCCATGTCATAAAATGTAACAATTAAAACAAATAAAATCAATCACCATATTGCAAAAAACACAACAACCAACAACTGTTATTTGAATTTGTATTATGATGTCAATTGTTTAACGGCATTCGTCCGTGTACAAACTACGTAGTTGTAACATAAAAAAGTGAACCCAACTTAAATTTATTCGCCTCTTTAGTTTACTCGGAAAGTAGTTATAAAACACGTGGTTTGAGTCACATCATCACGGCATTAACTACAGGAATAATGAAACTCCAGAAAAAGTATCATGATTCGTGTGAACATCCGCATGTCATTTATCTAAGGTTATTGACCAATTGCATATACGATACACGACATGACATCCATTACAACATACAATATACAAATGATTAAAGCTGGTGCTACCGCCTTACGCACGATACAATCAATTATGTCCAATATGAACTACCATATAGCTCGTGTATTTTGCAGACAACATGGGTCAAAACTGGATTATCAAATGTATTTGAATTGGTCAAATCATTCATGTTCTAAAATTCGTATTCGTGTTTTGGAAATCATTATTAATGTGTCTGGCGTTTCGTGACGTAATCTAAAATTTCGAGTAGACTATTTCTAGAATAAATTAAGTTAAATAACATTTCAAAACTCGGCTAACTCGTAACCTGCGGTGTCAAGTTTCCCTGGTGTCGGGCAGGTGAAAATCAGCGAGGACGTAAGTTGGTAATTCATTCCTCTCTTATCTTCCGTAAATCACAGTCACAAAATTGTCATCCAATTTATCAGGTGAATTGGATACCTAATTTTCTTTAACATTGGGCTGAATGTGGTGAACACACTAACCTACAACTCTGGTATCGAGATGCTAAGCGACTTGAACAGCATGTGGGTGATAGTGTGCTTCAATGTGCGTCGATGTGAAAAGTATGATTACAATCACAACAAACATACAACCTTACAATAGCAGTAAAGAATAAATTTCATGTAAGAAACGTGATAAAAATGTATATAAACAGTACATGTAATAATATTATAGGGAGTTGAATTTCAAATGTAACGCTGAATCCTATTAAGTTTACGTCACCTTGTGGAGTGAGATAATCTGTATGTATATATATTATGTATTCAAGTGTACTTTTACGGGCAGCTTTCTCGTTATTCTTATTATAAATTGTAATTGAACGTAATGGTTACATAATTGAAAGACCTTCTTTTTTAACATAATCCATGTCATAAATATAACAATTTAACAAATAACACCAATCACAATATCGCAAAACAAACAAACAACAACTTATATTTGTGGTTTTATTATGATGTCAATCGTTTAATGGTTTTCGTTCGTGTACAAATTACGTAGTTATAACATAAAAAATGAATCCAACTTAAGGGACACATGTGATGGATGAAACGATTATTTGTGTACCTTATTGCTGCATCAATGCAAACATTTGTATATACGTCAGTCCGACATTCGTTTTTAATTGTGTTTGTAAAGGTGATTGGGTGTGTTTTTGATTCAAAATTCAATATAAAATAAAGTGAGATATTAATGATCTATAATGTTAGGCACTTTTTTTTTAGTTCACATGAGCCACTTAGGACTATGGCTCGAGCCCGCGCCGGCCCTGGTTGAAACGGTGGGTATAATAACCACGTCGAAATGTCGCCAAGCCATTTTCTATGTCATTTCCCACATCTTTTATCGAAGGGGAATTATTCTGAAATTAGACAACCAAATATTTGCTCGTGTATAGAGATTCACGTTTCAATAGAAGAGTTCAAGAGACTTTGATTTAATTGTATTTCTTCATAATAATATTTCAGAATGTTTAAGATATAACTGTTCTAGTACTTTTATCGGGTATACATATAAGTTGTTCTTACTTTCGCCATATTTGTTCGCAATACTGGAACCCATTATTAACGAATACTTATTGAAATAAGTATTCGATTTATAGCCCTGCGTACTTTCAAAAGTAGAGCATTACAATTGGTTAATAAGCGTTCGGTGTCAGTGTGAAGACCAACATTATTAATGTTGATCAATTAAGTTGATTAGGTATACATTTATCAACAGATGTAACAATACTATTCGTGATAACAAATTGTTATTGATAGGACATTTACGTTAAAGCGTCGGCGGTTAAAATATAATCTTGCCCATAATGGTGAATGATCGTGAATTTCATATGTAATTGTCTTTTAATTAAGCTTTACATTTGCTGTTGTTTTTTGTTGTTAAATATCTTAAACCCACATGTGCAGACAATATATGGCTGAGTATACACAATTAACGCGTTGACGAATATGAATTTCTGTTTGTTGAAGGTTGTTTATGTATAAATTTTGTAGTAACTTGATTTGATTATGCAATCACGGTCTATTAATTGCTACTAAAATATTAACAAATGAGTTGGTAAACTCCCTGGTGTGTCTAGAAATCATTTTAGTATATATTTGGTATATTTTAACGCATTTAACATTATTATTGACAACGTTTTTTTTTTTTTTTATCAAAGGCTTGGAGTAAAAAAAAACGTACAATTATTCATATAATTTTCATTTGCTTGAACCAACCTGTATTTTCCAATTTATCATTGACACACACGAAGGGCTAAATGTAAGTAAGTCACATTTGTATCTTCAATTCAAAGCGTGTCAACAAGACACAATTTGCAGTCGTCACCACAGCAAAGACATATTATCAGATTGGTTTCATATTTGTGAGTCTCCAGACTTTAAGGTCACCGCGTTTGTTTTTTATGTGCATACTGTTTACGCAAAAACCATTGTTATTTCTAAAATACAAATGGTGTGTTTAAAAAATATCTGCAAGAAACATGGACAAATTAAGCCGACCGAGCGTTCATTCCTCCACTTTTTTTAATGTCTTTAAATAACTGCTCATTCATAAAGGGATCTTAGCAATATTAAATCGTTATCAGTATTATGGCTTATTGCGTCTAACACACAAACGCATAAAAAGACGCGATAAAAAGTCACACTGGCGCCCACACATCAAGAGCGACCATCCATCACAAGCGAATGGATGAATTTAAACGAAACGTTAAAACTTCATTACGAAGAGGAGGTGTGCACTATTACTACGTCCCGTTTGAATACATTTTATTATGCGAGTTGAGCATCTTTCAACATTTCATAAATCGTAATATGCATGTACTTTTTCCGAGCTATTTCATATATATCGTTTAAAAGCTTTTTGACTATTTAACTATTTCTGCTTCAACCGCTGGTCAGATTTCCCGCAAAGTAACTTTATTGGCCGGTTTATTACCAAAGGAAGTTTGCCACTTACCAGCAAGTTCGGCTTTAATAATTTGTCTCATAACTATGGGACTGTGAAGATATCTGAAATTAATAGCGCATTGGGGAGCATCCTCAAATTACGTCAAGCCCATTTGCGGTAAGCTCGATATAGCTGTAACTATAGTTGAGTGTATGAGCAGTGCAGACCTAAACTTCTTGCAATTTTACCACAAACGTTGATCACGTGAACACGCAGTGTAAGACCCGTGTATGTAGCGCAAAGGTCAGTGTCGGACTAAACAGTCACATTTGAGCGTCCTGCTACTGTCCGGATCGTAGCTTCATCGTACAATTTAAAGATACTTGCTACAAACCTTCACCACGTGATGAGGTCATGTAACATCTGGTTCAGAGGTCAAGGAGGTCGCTCTTAGAGGTTATATCTCAACATAAGAGACGGGAAAAACACAATGAAAACGTGTGAATATTCCGTAGGCAACACGTTTCGTGGAAATATCATTTTGCTAACATAAGGAAAAATGAAGGGAATGGAGGAGCTTATGTTTGGCAAAGACGAAAAGTAAGAAATTGAATTCTGGAATTTAATCGAACATTTACCAAAAGAATTTACCTTTATTTTTGACATTAATAATTTAACTGCTAAAATGGAATCTGAAAATGGTGGTAATATATTATTTACCGGGAAATTGATAGGACATTCCTGTCAGGGAACATCATAAACGTGGTCATTTGCGCAAACCTTTTATTTTCGTCACAAAATGTCCCGAGTTACCTGCGATTTTTAGCGGGCCATGTGTGCTTCAAATGCCGATTGTGTCTGCGGTAATGGATAGCAACTAGCTTATCGCTTGAATATTTGTGACAATTCAAAATACCGCAAAATTGAAATCTTCCTCAGGCAAATACGAATAAATACTGATTTGTTTAAAAAACAATCCTATGGTATTGTTAGTGATGTATGCTTAGTTACGACAATTCATGGTCCGCTGAACGTTGTTTGTTGGATGCGAAAATCGCACTCAGTAGGTCGTTCAAGCGCATGGGATTTTGGCAAATATAATTGACACTCGCGTAGGTGTGTTTACGCCATATCTAGCAGTCGCAATATAAGTTATTATTTTTTTACCTTTTTTACTTACCAACATATTAAACAATAATGTATGTCTTCCGCAATACTCTTCCGTGCTCATTGGTGTTTCTCAAATTGATGTAATAATACAAAATTATATATTTATTTAATATTTTAGTAACATCCCAACAATATAAACGGATCGCCATAAAATATGCAGGTGACTCTTGGTCCCGGGTTTGTAGAGCAAAACATTTTCGGAAAACATCCACGTTTGTACTGTCTTGCGATGAAAGGAGGAAACTCGTCCTGAGAGTTCAACTGAAAACATTTGAGTAGTGCGTCTATGGTGCAGTATTGTATTGCGTTTATATTTAAGGTTAGTCCGACAGTATAAGACATTAAACTAAACACAGCAATTGGTCTTTAAAATCTTTACCATATGTTTTTCATTTAGGATTTAAGCGAACATACTAAATTCAGGTTTAGTAACAGAATAGTTATACTGTATTGGCTGCCAAAATATATACATGTACTGAATATTTTAACATAATCTACCATAGATATGGTAGACATATTTATTAAAAAAAGATTAGATATACAAAGTTTGCCTTTTTTGCAGACATATTTTCAATATGTTTGCATTTGTTTGCAAATTCCGCGCGAGTATGTTTACATAGAACGGCCGTCGATATCTTTTAAAATTGATCCTTCCCCCAATGTTTGTGTTGTCAATGTTGAATTTGTATACCTGAAGATTTATATTTTGTGCATTAAAGACGTCAACTGATAAAGAGATTCGCTCAAAATAAATATTACCACAATTATCAATACGGATCGAACTACAACTGTTTTCAAAAGCTCGCCGTTCGATATTAAAAACACGGAACTTTAACTAATAAGACGTATTCTTTGTCGTGTTAGATTTGTGTTGTTATTCAAATTAGCATAATGTGATGAAAAAAAATAAATAGACAGCATAACCATGTGTTACTGTAAAGTTTAGATTGCAATCATGTACGCTGCTGAAATGTACATGAAGAACATAAAGATAACTCCATCAGTCTAACAAAAGTATATTTATGTTAATGAACGGTTGAGTACAATTTACTTGTGAGTGAATATCGCAAGAACAAAGTATTTTACAAAGATCGATGGTCTTATCATACACTGTTTTATTTTATTTTTGTCTCTGACAAAAAGTTGGTTTCACCAAAGTACGCAGTTTTTCAGAGTCTAAACTGAATAACGACAATGTGTTCAGCGTCTTACACGAGACCGTCTAACGAGATACGGAATGAAACTAACCACCATTGTATATGCAAAGTGTTTTCAATATTTCTCTTTTCATTAAAATGAAGTTAATCGTTTCGAGCAAACGGTGTCATCAGTTACCAGCATGGCCATTTTCCCCCTGCCATTTCCAGTTATGACTGCGTTAATCTTTGTTATTTTAGATTACAGCAGTTGCTTAAATAAAACATTTGCAGTGATTTTAAGCGCTGACTTGTCAATTAAAATTAAAGCCCCGATATCTCATTTCCAATGCATATCCTTATCGTTGCAAACCGCGTCGATCGACAACCCGGCGTTTTGTCAATGGCTGTAGATTGCATCAAGTTGAAGCAATTGTCTTTATTTAAATACCCGATATATCAAAGAGCCGTTGTTGTAATACAGAATAATCAGTGTTTGAACGCAGGAGATTCAATATGCCTACATTTACAACTTACGTGTCACTTAAGCATGTGTTAAGCACTTTGAGTTTCATTTAATCCGACATATTGCTTAAATTTACAAGTTTGGTTTTGCACCGTATCCATTCAATGGCATGCACAGCAATTTTTGTCGTGATTTATTCACTCAATTTCGGGTTTCGGTTATGTAGGTCAAATTCATCAATTTGATTAAAATGTCTTTAGAAACGCAAAATGAATGGTAGTTATTAAAGGTTTGTTTTGTGATTTCGATTGTGAAATATTGCTTAACTTTTCGATAGTTGTATCAAAATAACTCCATGTATGAACAGCAATATATCCTTTTAAAACCAGTTTTGTATTGACAACAAATCTAGTTACTTATGTCGCGATGTATAAACTTAAACGGCTTATTCGCACGTGCATGTATTTTAAACAAAGGACTTAGAACAAGTATCTGGAGTTTTGAAATTTTGGTGAGCTAGTATATTAGGAATGGCTCAATCGAGGGATTTCATAATACACACGTATTCGAATGAACATCCAGGTTTGTTTTGTTCACTCAAATTGTCAAAAAACGAGTCTATTTTCAATTTTCCGTACATGTACTGTATAAAGTAACCGAAACTTTAATTGGGGATTGTATTTAGAGGGCTGTGTCGAGGTTAAGGCCACTGTTGCTAAAACAACACAAAAGGTCTATTGAAAAACTAACCCATCATACTGTATATTTGATTATGAAGACGATGTACTTATGTATAAGTCTGAATAAACTGTCTGTCTGTCTGTCTGTCTGTCTGTCTGTCTGTCTGTCTGTCTGTTATACGCACGACTAGGGCCGCCATCATCAGGTGTGTTATCTATTTCGCCTGACGTATCGGTGTTTCCACAACGTCCTGAACAGATGTGGCGTCCAATGGGATCAAACTTGGCTTTGGACCCCTCGCCTGAGCTAGTTATGTTGTCTCTGTATCAACATCCACTGTGAGCAGACTACTTTTCTCCCTGTCGCCTCTAATGCAAAGAGTATTTATGACATTCAGTAGCGATTTACCGGCGAATAATTGGCAACTGCAATCTTCTGTCAACTTAGACCGAGATGTGACCAAGATGTCTAGTCCTTATCTGTTGATAAATACTTAGGGTAACGTTGTTGTCTCTTGAAGTAAACCTGAAGGTCCCAGTCTTTGGCAGCGTCAAGAAATCCTGTTTTTGCTCTCCTAAGTTGATGATGATCGGCCTGTGAGTCAAATACCTTCGTAAGCGTTGGTAAGGAGTCGTGCATAGAGACAGAACGTAGCTGTTATCATGTGCGGTTGTCTTTCACGGGCCACATTACTTTCCAAAAACAGATGCATTGCTTTTGCAGCTACCCATTTCAACCAGTGCTCTTATGATGTCATGGGTTCTTCCCTGGCCTGCGTTTGCTCTTTATCAATGATAACTTTTCTTCAGCATGTCGCATCATCTTGTCTGCCGACCGACCAAATTTCACCGCAACTTCGGTGCCCTTGGTCCTATTGAAAGTCAATTTATATACATGAATACCGCTTAAAGCAATTTTTCATGGGGCTGCATAAAGGGTGGCTGGGTTAAGAGTCACTGTTTTTTAAGAGAATGCTTTATACTTAATTCAGCAACGAAATTCTTTGATCAATTCCCAGACGATATAAAAAGTTTGCTTTAGGTACAAAGTGTTCACACGTATTAAGATGCAAGTAAATCGGACAAGTACAAGTTAAGTCTTTGATTGCTCTTATTGTATTTGTATTTATTGTATTACACTGATTAAAATGTTTTGCAACGCGACCTTATGAAAATATCCTTTTTGTTCCACTTTTACTTATGCTCGGCTACCCAATTTGCTCTTCAAAACAACCTTGCACATTATCGGGTGTTCGTGGGCACACAAAAAATGCGCAAACGTATCGAAACTTTACACGATTGAAACGACTATTGCAGTCAACTTGGCGACTGTCTCATACCCAATCATCCAAGCTAAGCGGGAAGTTGAAGACGATCTTGCAAGATACGCTATCTTGGCGCATCACAGGCGCCCATTTGTTAACCACAACCCATTAAAACCAAAATTTACCAGTCGTTGTCAGCCTATACCTGCCATAATTAGTCCTTCATTTTTATTCTGCGACAGATGACATTAATTCCTTTTTCTCAAATCCATCTCTAAAACCATATTGCATTTATGTTTAAATGTCAGCATTTTCATTCCTCAATTGTAGCCAAAGGGAATACGTTATGCGTGTGGTGTGGATTATATAAATACATTATTGTGTGATGTTGGTTGTTCGTGTTTATTTTTTGCTGGATTGTTGTTTTACCACATTTTTAACCAAAACGCACATTGCAGTTTAAACTTATTTTCGCTTGATAGTGTCTGAAGCCAGAAGCTAATTGGCAATCATGAGTGCGTTCCCTACTTTAGACCAGTTATGAATGTCTATGATCACTTTCAACACTCCTCGAACTCAAGTCAAACATCAAAGTTGTTGTACATATTGCTTTTAAAGAAGTGGGTTGATAAAATGGCCATACCATGAATACAAGCAGATCGGGGATACTTCTTTGCAATGTTTTATTTTATTGACGTTGCATGAATGTTATGCAACCGTCGTACAAAAGATTGGAAAAGATTAATTTACATGGTGAACAAAGGGTAGTAACTAGCACAACTGGCTAACAATTTACAATTTAAACACACTTGTTGATTGTTTGTTTTGTAAAATGGTGATGGATTATAATTGCCAAATGGTTAATTTTATGGCATTGATCGCGGCAAATAATGCAGTTCTATCAATAAGCTGCTAATTGCTTTCACAGTAAATATATTATTGCAACAATAAAAACGTTATTATACTGTGACATTGTTACTATATTAGCTCACCTCGTACGGTGACGCTTAGGCCAACGTTTGACGTCAAGCTTCAAAATGGAAGAACACGCGTAACAATGGTTGAACATTACATTGAAAAGAAAACTGTTGGTTTGAATAAATACATTTGTATACGTAAACAAATCTATAAGCGTATTAAAAGCCGGTTTGCTGTTGAATCACGCCAGGGTTTGAAATCATCAAAATACTAGTGATGCAGCAATCATGGTGTTTATACTTATACACAAAGGAGACTGAATATCAACGTATGAGGTATAAACAAAAACATAGGCGTACGGTATGAGTCCACAAACATATATACGTTGTAAAATTAACAGACGACCTTAACAATAATACATTGTAGTATGGCTCATTACGTCTAACTTTCTTTCGCGTTCAAATCCAATGCATAAAAAAGACAAGATAAAAAGTCACGCTGGCGTCCAAAATGGTTGAAGACGATCGTACTTGATACGCTATATTATCAGTTGAGCAGCGAATCACAGGCGTCAATCGCTAAACCCACAGCCCATTTAACTAAGATAAAGCAGATTTTGACATAGCATATACCCGCAAGATTTAGTCCTTCGAGTTATTTTAAACAAGTCATGTTTTCATTTCGCATAACGTCATGACTTCAACCACTCTCAATTTTAAGATTATTTATAAATGTCAATTTCGTCAGAGAGCTATCATATTTCTGTATTCGTGATCAACTTTGCAACTAAACAGCATTATGTAATGCATGTGGTTTGCGTTACAAAATGACGTTATTGTTGGTGATGATTTTCGTGATGTGGCTTTTGTCTGTAGATTGTTTTGTATGCCTCACTTCGAAGAAGGCGGCTTATAGCAATCGCACGGTTCGGTCCGACTGTCTGTCCGTCTGTCTTTCCGACTGTACTAGGTTTCCTGTTACAGCCAACATTGTTTCATCAATGTCGAAAATCATAAGACGACGAGTCGAGTGTAACGCCCTTCTCAAATGTCGAGGTCACACTTGGATGATAAAGATTAAATTTGGCCATAAAACAGCTTGTCACAGCCAAAACTCTGCAATATATTGATGGATTTTGATGAGGTCACAAATGTAAACCATTATGAGACGACGTGTCACGGGTAACATGTCTTCCTACCTAAAAGGTCAAAATCGCAATAAGAGGTCAAGGGTCAAATGTGGCCATAGGACGCTTGACATTTCCTGTCTCAGCTTATGATAAGCTGATTTATCATTTCGTGAAATAAACATGACGAACAGAACAATTACGTCACGATGTCGAAGAGAAATATTCGTCGACAAAAAGTGTACGTGTCTTGCAAATAGCGAAACTTTCTTACGTCATCAACAATATTGAAAGTTGTGTAGTGCAAAATTAAAAAAACAACAACAAGTTAATATATTATAAATACATTTGCTGGTAATGTCGCATTTATAATTTTCATGATTTTATATGCATTTTTGAATGTGGATCTATTATATGTATTTAGTGTAATACACCGGTCATAGGTAAATTGTCAATTTACCTGTATTATAATTGCTTAAATGTGTTCCTGTACGAGGTCGTATACATTTCAAGACTTATACATCAGTCACAAATAGAGACCGATCACCGTCCGATCAGCGGACGACACATTTTTAGCGGAATTAAAAACTACATGGTCTTTTAGAAAATACATATAACCGACAAATCTTTACAATGTCAAGTCGGAGGGGGTTAGAAAAAAACTGCTTATGCATATGTTCTTATGAAAAAATGTACAGTGGTATTTATGAAGCCAGTTAAAATCTCTACTATTTGTCTTGTTTGAACTTTTATCAAATTAAATTTGTATATACAATATAATGAAAAATTAAAATACACATATTTCGTCATGATTAATTGATTAGTCAGTCACTTTTCTCTCTTATAGATCAACGAACATTTTGAGAGCTGATTTCAACCACTAGTCTCAGCCATAATTTTGGAGATATTGGGATATATTTTAAAATAACTTGACACACAAGCAATCCATCATACGGCGACGTGCAACACCCGTCTTCCTTACCCAAAGGTCATGGTCACACTTAAATTTTAAAGGTAAAATTTTGCCACAAAAGCTGGCTTGCACACACCGATAATGTCAAAACTTGAAAACAAAACATACATCATTTTACAATAGTTTTGACCAGGGCTACATACACATGTAGCCATGATGTAGGCAAATTAACTATGCATTCACTTTAACTATAATCCTCAATCCAAATAAGGGTTTAATTCGATACCATTTCGCGAATGTGCAACTTTCCTGCAAATGCGAGCACATGAAACACTGAATGCGTTGCTGCATAACTTACCACATAGTTGATAGCAACTGAGCAAAATGAGGGAGTTTTTTCAATTAATTCCAAAGTGTGTACGCGCCTTTGAATATGCTGCAATTATGACTAGGAATGCTCATATTCGAATTTTATACGAAGAATGGCATGGCACACACAATGCCTATTCACATGGCATATTTTCGGATTCTTAATTATTCACTAAATATACATTTTATGTTACAACAGATTGTTGTTAAAATAAATGAAAAAAACAAAGAAACAAAATAGACCCAGGATGGGCTTCCATTTATACTTATATAAAATGATTTGATTCGCATCATCACTAGATTTAGAATATGCATTCGTCTGGGTCACAGATGGGTTGCAATATTACCTTCGATCGAAAATAAATTCATATCACTGTTTTGTAAATCTTTCTTTCAATCTAAGAATCGTTTATGGCATCTCTTGCTGTGATTTTCAATTTCACTTTGCCTATTTATCGGATAATAGCTAAAATTAAATAAAAACTAGGCTAACTTATTTTAAGCGGTGTCAAGTTGCCATTGTGTCAGGCGCGACAGTGAAGGTGAAAAACAGCGTAGACGTAAATCGGTAATTCGGTTCTCTTCTTTTTTTCTTGATTCACAATCATCCAATTTGTAAGGTAAATTGGATACCTCATTTTCTGTAAAATGGGGCGCATTTTGTTGAAAGCAGTGAACAATTTAGCCTATAACTCTAGTGTAGAGTTGCATGTCAACTTGAACAGCGTGTGTCTGTGTGGTGTGCTTACAGCGTGTACACTAGCATGGCAGGGTATTTTAGAATAACAAATAAACTGCGTATGCCATGAACGGTGATTTATGATGGAGACGGTATGTTTAATAACAGCATGTGCTTTGTCGAGATATTTTACATATATGCGTTACGTTCGATATGGCAGAGGAATTGGACCTGGATATGTCATAAATAAGATATAAAACCCAAACAACACTATGCTTAAAAAACACAAAATTTATCCAGATACATTTCATTCTAAGAAATTAGTTAAAATACTTAACAGGAATATGTTATTTTAAGTCGTCTTTTATTTTACAACGTATATGTGTTTGTGTACTCATACATAACGCCTATGTTTGTAAAAATACCCTCATACGTTGAAATGCAGTGTCAGTTTTTCAAAATTAAACACAATGAGTGATGCTTCACTGTTGTTTCGATGGTAACAAACCCTGACGTGATTTAACAGCAAAACGGCTATATACGCGCTTAAAGATTTATTTAAACATAAAAATGTATTTATTTTAACCAACAGTTTACTTTTCAATATAATTCAAAACCAAATTTAATGGTGGCGCGTTATCTTCCGTTTTTAAGCGTAACGTCAAACGTAGGCCTGAGCGTCACCGTACGAGGTGAGCCAGTAAAGATACAATGGTACTGTATATTAACGTTGTTATTGTTGCAATAATAAATTTTATGCGAACGCGATTAGCAGCTTATTGATAGACCTGCATTATTTGACGCGATCAATGCCATAAAATAACCACTTGACAATTATAATCCATCACCATTTTACAAAACGAACAATCAACAAGTGTGTTTTTAATTGTTAATAAAATGTCAATCGTTTTACGACTTTTATCCATGTACAAGTGGTGAGATAATAAAATGAAAATGGTTAAAGGGGCATCCCTCGTCTGATATCCCGTGACAACTTGTGTATCGCATAGCTGTTAAATTACAAGCATAGACCCGCATGTCTTTCGTGTATTTTCCCAGGCGATGCCTTATGTCGGTAAAACTTGTGTGGCTTTGGGAGAAACATAACACATGTGCTGTGATTGATATAGGACATACGTTTAAAATACAATTAAATACCCAATAAATGGTATAAACATAATAATCTGCATTGTCTTTATATCAGTTCCGGATTACCGTTGGAGGGGGGGGGCTGGAAATGAAGGACAACGACACAGATTTCTCTTGTGGAGAGTAATGCCTGGTGACGTGTCCAAACTAAGCCAGCTTTCGTCGTTTGACTGTCGCCAGGAGGGGTTCTTGTGGGCCAACAAGTGCTGTTGTCAGTTTTACTCGTTGGTATTGTGTTCTGTGTAGGAGATGCGGAGCAGTCTTCGGAGTCACTAACCCATGCCATAAATATAACAAATAAAAATATATAATCAATCACCTTATTGCAAAACAAACAACCAACAACTGTTATATGAATTTTTATTATATTTTTAATTGTTTAACGGCATTCGTCCGTGTACAAACTACGTAGTTGTAACATAAAAAGTGAACCCAACTTAAATCAATTAAGTTGATTAAGTATATATTTCTCAGCAGATGTAACCATAATTTTCGTGATTACACATTGTGATTGATAAGACATTTACATTGAAGCGTTGGTTGTTATAAAATAATCTTGCCCACAATTGTGATCGTGATTGTCACCTGTAATTGACTTTTTATTAAGCTTCACGGTTACTGCTGTTTTTTGTTGTTAAATATAATAAACCTCACGTGTGCAGACAATATGTGGCGGAGTATATACAACTAACAAGTTGACGAATATGAATTTCTGTTTGCTGAAGGTTGTTTATCTATACATTTTGTAGTAAATTGATCTGATTATGCAATCACGGTTGTATCAAAGGATTGGAGTAAAAAAAACGTACACTTATTTATATAATGTTCATTTGCTTGAACTCTCCTTTATTTCCCCATTTATCACCGACATACACGAAGGGCTAAATGTAAGTAATTCGCATTTGTATCTTCAATTTAAAATATGTCAACAAAAGACAATATTCAATCGCCACCAGGGAAAAGCACATAATAAGCTTGGTTTCAACTTTCATATATGTGAGTCTCCAGACTTTAAGTTCACCGTGTTTGTTTTTTATATGTTCATACTGTTTACGCAAAAACCCGTGTTATTTCTAATATACAAATGGTGTGTTTACAAATATCTGCAAGAAACATGGGCAAGTTAAGCCGACCGCGCGTTTTTTCCTCCACTTTATTGTGTTTAGTTGTTCTGATGTTTTGCTGTAGCTGTTGAATACAGCATATTCATAATGGGACCGTAACCATATTATACCATATTATATTGTTATCCGTTATATGGCTAATTGCGTCTAACTTTCTTTCGCGTACAACACAAATGCATAAAACAGACGCGATAAAACGTTACCCCAAGCGAACGGTTGAAGACGATCGTTCTTAATCAGCTATATTATCATCATTTACCCGCTTTATTTTAGTCCTTAAAGTTAGTTCATGCTCAATTTGCGCAAAACGTCACAACTTAAACCACACTAAATTTAAAGATTATTAATCAATGTCAAGGTCGTCATTGAGCTAGCATATTTCTCCATTGTCGATCATCTTTGGCTTTTGTTTTTAGACTTGTTTGTATGTACCACTTCGAAGGAGGCGGCGTATAGCAGTCGCACGCTCTGGTCCGTCTTTCTGTCTGTTTGTCTTTCCTTCTGTACGAAGTGTCCTGTCTCTACCTTAACAGAGTCATCTTTTGATGGATTTTGAAATAACTTGCTACCAATGACCACCATCAAAAGACCGCGTGTAGTGGGTAATACCTGTCTATCTTCTGCAGAGGTCAATGTCACACTTAGAGGTCGAAAGTCAAATATGGCCAAAGACAGCTTGAAATGCTGCCTAAGCTAATGTTAGGCTGATTCATGATTTCTTGAATTAACAAGACAAGCACCATGCCATGAAGACGGGAAATATTCATCAAAGAGAATTGTACTTGTCATGAAAATAACAAAACTTTCTTCCGTCATCAACAATATGTAGAACTGTGTAGTTTTAAGTTTAAAAAACAATAACATATACAATAAATACATTTGCTGGTACAAGCAAGTGAGTGGTCATTGTATTTGCTTTGTCGTTAAATGATTTGTATGCTTGTATATGCATTATGACAAATGTAAATCTATGAATAGCTTTTTTTTTAGGTTTTAAAATGATTTGGCATAAATGCAATCCAATATGAGGCGACTAATAAAACCTGTCTCCCTAACTCAAAGGTCACGGCCACGCTTAAAGTGAAAAGCTCTAATTTGGCCATAAAACAGCTTTTCCGCATAGTTACTTTGTCATTAATCATGCTATATAAAATAACTAAATATAAACATCAGGTATAAACCTGATCATTTACACAAGCCTCTTATTTTCGTAACAAAATGACCCGAGTGACCTGCGAGTTTTAGCCGTCCATGTGTGCAATAAATGCTAATTGTTGCTGTGGTAATTGGAAGCAACTAGCGCACACTTATGTAAAGATTAAGCTGCTTATTGCTCGAGTATTTTGGACAATGCAAAGTACCGCAAAATTAAAATCTGCCTCAGGCGAGTACGAATACATTCTTATTTGTGAAAATACATAACTATGGTATTGTTAAAGAAGTATGCTTAGTTACGACAATTCATGGTCCGCTGAATGTTGTTTGTTGGTAAAATCGCACCCAATGGGTCGGTCATTTGCATTTGAATTTATTAAATATAATTGACACTCGCGTAGGTGTGCTTAACGCCATATCTAGCAATTGCATCACAAATTAATAGTTATTTAACTTTTTTACTTACCAACATATTAAACAATAATGTCTTTCTTCCGCAACACTTTTCCGTGCTCATTTGTGTTGTGCAAATTGATTTAATAGTATACGATTGTTTATTTATTTAATATTTTAGTAACATCACAACAGTGTAAACGGAGAGCCATAAACTATGCAGGTCAGTTTGTCCCCGGGTTTATAGTATAGTTTGTAGAACAAAATTGCTAGTCGTGTTCCGGAAAACAGGAAAGTTTCTACTGTCTTGCGATTAAAGGAGGAAACTCGCTGTGAGAATTCAAATGAAAACGAAAGAGTTTGGTACGGTATGCTATTGCGACTACGGTACGGTATGATATTGTGCCTATGGTATGGTATGATATTGCGCCTACGGTACAGCATGGCATTGCGCATATGGTACGGTATGTTAATGCTCATATGGTATGATATTGTGAATATGGTACGGTACGGTATTGCGAATATGATGCTATATGGTATTGCGCCTATGGTACCCTATGGTTTTGAGTCTTTGGTACGCTATGGTATTGCGTCTATGGTACGCTATGGTGTTGCATCTATGGTACGCTATGGTATTGCGTCTATGTTTAAGAAGAGCCCAAACGTATAAGACATTAAACTTAACCCAGCAATATGTCTTTAAATCTATACATTTAAATGTTATTTAGTAATAGAACATGCCAAACTCTGATTAAGTAACGAAATATTAATACTGTATTTGCTGCCAAAATATATAAAAGTACCGAATATTTTTAACACAATCAACGATATATATGGTTGTCATATTTATTTATATCAAATCATATTTATGCCAAGTACGCTGATTTTTTTCAGATATGTTTTCAACTTCTCTGCACTTGTTTGCAATATTCCGCTCTAGTCTGTTTACATAGGACAGCCGTCGATATCTTTTAAAATTGATCCTTCCCCCCCAATGTTTGTGTTGTCAACGTTGAATTTGTATACATGAAGATTTATATGTTATGCAGTAAAGACATCAACTGATAAAGCGATTCGCTTAAAGTGATTATTATCACAATTATCAATACGGATCGAACTACAGCTGTTTTCAAACGCGCGCCTTTCAATATTTAAGAAACGGAACTTTAAATAATAAAACTTGTTATTTGTCGGTGTATATATTAGACTTGTGTTGTTATCCAAATAAGCCTAATTATATCGACAACATAAAAGACAACAACACTATATGCTACTGTCAAGTTAAGATCGCAATCATGTACGCTGCTGCACTGTACATGAAGAACATATAGATAACTCCATCACTTCGACAACATTATATTTATATAATTAATGTATCTGTTAATGAACGGTTGAATAAAAAATAAAATTGTGAATGGAATACCGTCAGAACAACGTTTTAAAAGATCGATGGTCTTAACATATACTGTTTTACTTTATTTTTTGTCCCTGACAAAAGGCTTGCTGCAACAAAGTACATCGTTTTTCCGAGTCTATACTAAAAAGACGACGTGTTCCCGATATCTCATTTCCAATTCATATCCTTATCGTTGCAAACCGCATCAATCGACATCCCAGCGTTTTGTCAATGGCTGTAGATCGCACCCGGTTGAAGCAATTGTCCTTATTTACATGGCCGATATATCAAAGAGCCCATTATGTAACCTTGGTGTAAAACCGAATAATCAGTGATTGAATAGAGGAGATTTAATATGCCTATATTCGTAACTTTCTTGTTACTTAAGCATGGGTCATGCACTTTGAGTTTCGTTTTATCTGACATATTGCTTAAATTTACAAGTTTGGGTTTGCACTGTATCCATTTAATGTCATGCACAGCATTCTTTTGTTCACTTAATTCGGTTTCCCAATTATGTAAGTCATCAATTTGATTAAAATTTCTTTAGAAACGCGAAAGGATTGGTAGTTCTTAAAGAGTTGAATAATTATTGAGATTGGGGATAAAAGCGAACTCTTAAAGGTTATTATATTATTTTTTAAATAGAAAATTGTAAAATATAAGCTACATATATCTGGAAATTTTTAAGTTTTGGTAAGCTAGCATATTAAGAATGGCTTTATCGAGCGATTTCATTATCATTTAAATGAACATCCAGGTTTGTTTTGATCGCTCAAATTGTCAAAATAACGAATCTATTTTCCATTCTTCAAACATGTACTGTATAAAGAAACCGATGCTTTAAAAGGGGATTGTATTAAGAGGGCTGTGTCGAGGTTAAGGCCACTTTAGCTAAAAACAACACAAAATGTCTATAAAAAACTATCCCATAATAGACTTGTATTATAACGACGAGGCCCATCATCGGCGTTCCCACAAGGTCATCAAGAAATGACGCGTCCAAAGAGATCAAACTTGGTTTGGGACTTCTCGTCAGAGCCTGTTTTGCTCTCTCTTTCAGTACCCATAGCCACTGTAAGCAGGCTCTTATAGCATACTGGCGTTCGCAATGTGTTTTCGTCATGTTGCCTGAAATTCTGAGGATATTAATGGCCTTAAGTGACAAGTACAATATAAAGAAGTGAAACTCCAGCTGCTGGAGCAGTATTGAAATCTTATTATAAACAATTAGTTGGTCCTTAAACAAGGTTTCTAAAAATAATAAAATAACAATACCACTACCAGCCTCTGAAGGCTGAAAATATTACAACATCGAAGATATGTACGGGGATATAGCCTTCGATTGCGCTTGTATTTAATTAAAATGTTTTGCAACTGAAAATAGCAGTGCACATAAATCGGATGACCTAAAGAAAAACAACATAAATTTTACTCAACTTTTACTTTTGTTTTGTTTCCCAAGTTTCTCTTTAAAACCATCTCGCTCATTATCGTGTGTTGGTGGGCACACCAAAAATACGCACATATCGAAGCTTGAAGCGATAGGAGCGACTTGTAAAGAGAACTTGGCGACTGTGTCATAACCAATCATCCAAGCTGAGCGAATGGTCGAAGAAGATCGTGTAAGATACGCTATCTTGTTGCATCACAGGCGCCCATTTCTAAAACACAACCTATAAAAACCGAAATTTACCAATCTTTGCCAGCCGTTACCTGCGATTACTAGTATTAGTCCTTGATTTGTTTCGTCAAAAGATGACATTAATTCCCTTTACTCAAATTCATCACTAAAACCATACTGCATTTAAAGATATGTTTAAATGTCAAATGTTTCATTTCTCAACTGTAGCCAAGAGGATTATGTCATGCATGTGCTGTGGGTTACTCAAATACATTATTGTGCGATTTGTTTTGTTCGTGTTTTTTGTAAGAATGTTTTTTAAACCACATTTTTAACAAAAACGTACATTGCATTTTTAACTTTTTTAAGCTTGATAGTGTCTAAAGGCCGAAGCTTATTGGCAATCGTGATTTCGTTTCCTGCGTAAGACCAGTTATGAATGTCTATGATCGCGTTCAACACTCCTCGAACTCAAGTCGAACACAATATCTATTGTACATATTAATTAAATCTGTTAAAAGTATTGGGTTGATACAATTTCCATACAATGTTTACAAGCATATCGAATATATTGCTTTGCAATGTTTTTTTTATTATTGACCTTGCAGGAATGTTATGTAACAGTCGTACAAAAGATTGGAAAATATTTATTGACATGGTAAACAAAGGGTAGTAACTAGCACATTTGGCTAACAATAAACACTTTAAACACAATTGTGTATTGTTTGTTTTGTGAAATGGTGATGGATTATAATTACCAAATAGTTAATTTTATGGCATTGATCGCGGCAAATAAAGCAGGTCTATCAATTAGCTGCTAATCGCGTTCGCATTAAATATATTATTGCAACAATCACATTGTTCATATACATTGACGTTGTTACTATACTGGCTAACCTCGTACGGTGTCGCTCAGTCCAACGTCTGACATTACACTTCATAACGAAAGACCACGCGTCACAATAGTTGAAAGTTTTGCATTACATTGACAAGAAAACTGTTGGTTTAAATAAATACATGTGTATACTTAAAACAATCTATAAGCGCATGTATAGCCTCTTTGCTGTTAAATCACGATTGGGTTTGAAACCATCGAAACAAAATTGAAGCATTAATCATTGTGTTTAATTTTGAAAAAAGGACACTGCATTTCAACGTATGTGGGTATCCATACACACATAGGCGTACGGTATGAGTCCACAAACACATATACATAATAAAATTAAAAGACGACCTTAACAATATTAAATTGTTATCAGTAGTATGGCTAATTGCGTTTACTTGTCTTTCGTGTACAACACAAATGCATAAAAAAGACGCGATAAAAGGCACGCTGGCGTCCAAAACATCAAGAGCGACCATCCACAACAAGCAAACGGTTGAATATGAAGAAGTGAAACTCCAGAAGCTGCAGCAGTATTGCAGTTTTATCATACACACCACTGTGGTCCTTTATTTATGGCAAGGAACCAATTCCTAAAACGGTACAGTACGGCACAAAACGAAACAACATATACACATAGTAGAATAAAGCTGGGGTCACCGCCTTGGAACGGTCAATGCTAAGCATTGGGGGTTTAAACCAGTTAATGAGCGCTCAACCTCACACTTGGCCCAGCAATATTCATGATACATATAAGTGTAAATAAAATTTAACCTCATAGCATTGCAACTCAAATTAAACAGTAATAAAAGGGAATTAAAACGCATTCAATTTAATTACTATTTTATTACTCAATGGTTGAAAGGAGACCAGAGCAACAGAGTTACAACTTTTTGAGGCACGATGAAATGAAATTACTAACACGCATCAACTACATCCCTTCTTTATACAAAAAAGATTTCAGAATATAGCATCATATAGTTAATATTTCAGATCATCATCGCGCACCTACAGGAAGAAGCAGCAATATTGGGTGTAAAAGATCCAAATTACCTACTTGATTGTTTATGTGACTAATTCAAAATAAATAAAACGAAGCTTAAAAATAAATTGATCAAGAAACTACCATCAGAGAAAAAATAATTATGAATAAAGTTGACCGATATAAACTGGAGTACATGTACCTATCATGTAGCTAAAACAGTGTCGGTTGTTCGTAGCGATGACGTATTTAGGAGGGAAGACACGATGACGTCACCAGTAACAAAATTAAGCATTATTAAAGGGACTGTACTAAATAATCGAATTATCAACGAAATTAAATATTATTAAAGCGACTGTACTGTATACTAGACTTACTAATAAAACCAGCTATGCTTATCGAACAATATAGAAGCAAACATATAAAATTGTAATTACATTAATTATCCCAAATTTTAAGAGAAGAAAGATATAGTGAATCAAACACTAACAAGCATGTGTTTTTAAGTACATCAGTATCATATCCCTTTGATAAAAAGTAGCTAATTAAATTAAAAAGTGTATTACTAGCATTTGCTTTAAGATATTTATATTTGCGAACACGCTTCAAAACATCTCCATAAAATGATGGTTGTGAAATTCCATTAGTTAAATGCCATTTTAAAGAAACATATTTTGAAATTAAATCACTATATATTGAGTGAAATTTCGCGAATTTACGCCGAAGGTTATGATACAAAAAACCTTGTTTTAACAATTTCTTAGTTAATAAACGATTACGATCATTAAAATCTTTAATACAAGAACATGCTCTAGTGTATCGTACCAACTGCGAAATGAAAATACCATAGGAAGGACCTTTAGGAAGACGATCGTACTTGATACGCTATCTTATAAGTTGAGCAGCGAATCACGGGCGTCAATCGTTTACCACATCCCATTAAACAAAAATCAAGCATTTTTTGGCAGCATATACCCGCGAATTTTAGTCCTTCAAGTTATTTCAAACAAGACACGCACTTCACGACCTAAACCATACTCAATTTTAAGTTGTTTTTTTATTATTAAATGTTTCTTTCGTAATTGAGCTAGAATATTTCTGCATTTGCGAACAAAATTCCAACCAAACAGCATTATTCCACGCATGTGGTTTGTATAACAAAAGGACGTTATTGTTTGGTGTTAATTTTCGTGATGTGGCTTTTGTTTGCATATTGTTTTATGTACCACTTCGAAGAAGGCGTCTAATAGCATTCGCACGGTCCGGTCCGACTGTCTGTCCGACTGTATTAGGTTTCGTGTCTCAGCCATAACTTTCTCATCAATGTCCACCATCATAAGACGACGAGTCGAGTGTAGCGCCCGTCTCTAATGTCGAGGTCACACTTGGATGATAAAGATTAAATATGGCCATAAAACAGCTTGACATTTACTGTCACAGCTTAAACTTTGCAATATGTTGATGGATTTTGAAATGACGACACAAATGTTAACCATTTTACGACGACGTCTCGCGGGTAACATGTCTTCCTACCTCAAAGGTCGAGGTCACAATTAGAGGTCAAGGGTCAAATGTGGCCATAGGAAACTTGACATTTCCTTTCGCAGCTAATGATGAGCTGATTTATCATTTTGTGAAATAAACATGACAAACAAAACCATGACGTGGCTATGACGATGGAAAATATTCGTCAACGAAAATTGTACGTGTCTTGAACATAACAAAACTTTCTTACGTCATCAAACAAATGAAGAGTTTTGTAGTTTAAAGTTAAAAAAAAAACAAGTCAACATATTATAAATACATTTGCTGGTACAATCAAGTGAATGAAACTTTTATTTGCTTTGTCGCATTTTAGGATTTTCATGATTGTATATGCATTTTCGAGTGTTGATCCATTATATGTATTTAGTGTAACATACCGGCCATAGGTAAATTGTAAATGTACTTGTATTATTATTGCTAAAATGTGTTCCTGTGCGAGGTCGTACACATTTCAAGAAATAGCAAGATTAAAAACAACACGGTCTTTTATATTACACATATAACCGACAAATCCTATAAACATTTTAATGTTTATTTGTGAGTCGCAATTTTGCAAATCAGTATGCCTTAGCTACGGTAGGGCCCGTAACCCATGACTGCATGTGTGGATAACTCCAGTCAAATTTAGCAGACGACAAATGCTTAAAGCGTTTCTGTTTATACTTAACTGGTACACTACAGCAGACGACAGCCTGTAATTATGTAAACAATGGGTTTAATAGCTTGTGGGGCATATTGGCCAGTCTAGTGTTTAAATCAGCTTGTGCGATGACATTGGTAAGTTTATCATTGAAATCTGTACATATTGGCTGCTTTCAGGGAAAACGGGACTTAACGCTGCATTAAAAGTCTGTCATGTGGGCAAAATTGTTTCTCAATAATTTAAAGAAAATATATAAAGTATTAGATACACATATCACAACATGTACATGATTATAGGCTTGTTATTCTTTAGCAAGGCAACCACAATTCTGAAGATGGTTGCCAGTGCAGCGACCTATCGTGAAAATAAAGACATATTGTTGTTATTTTGTCTAAGTTATCTCTATAACATAAATATGAGGATAAACAGTCACACATATCTCGACCTGTGCTTTAAGACACACTCTTTAAAATTTGAATGGGTTGTGTTCATTCCAAACTTGCGATATAAAAAGCTATAACATAATGTTGGAAACTGAGTTGCTTGTAAGATTATGCAAAAGCGAACAACTTCAGTGCCTTCAGCGCTTTGATTTAATTACAGAGACAGTGATTAAGTCGAAGCTGAGGTTACAAGTAACCCATTGTTCGACTGATATAGTTTTATGGCGGCATTGACGTAAATGAAAGTGACGGCCGCCGCACCGCGACTGTTGCTGTACGTGGGACTTGCATCTATTACGAGTGACTTTGGTCTAATGAAGTTAAAGTTTGACACGAACATAAGTTGTTTTGCCATTTAAGCCAATAAGCGGCGAGTATTAGCGGAAACTGTAGATTTGACATTCAAACGTGTTTCCCGGTTAACCGCATTGTTGTTTTAACGCGTAAATAAATATGACGACAAACACGCATATATTGGGAATTAGCCATATACAAATGGTTGTGTCAACTTAAACGAAGGTACGCTTTTATGAGCAAGCGTCTGAACTCTCATTTAAACACATGCGGCTAATTTGTCTTTCCTACATAATTAATTTATTGTTAGCCACGACGTACTACATTCATCAGCAAGTTCAAGTGTTTTTTTACGGAGGTATAGCCTTCATAAACTGTTCACCTTTTAATCATGATTGTACAACATGGAACACATTAAAACAATAGACAAACTGATGCTAGGGTACTGATATTTAATATTCAAACACTGAATAATACGCAAGCATGTTATCAAGATAGACTCACAAATGTCGCTATTTATTGTTATTTTTCGGTAAGATTAACACATAGATAGTCTTGATCAATCCTGCTCAATCCAGGTTGTTTTGTACAGAAGGACACCTCGAGCTTTCATCTCCCCAAAGCCGACCAATACCGGTCCTTTCTAGACCAGTCAAGCTTAGGACAGTTTACATTGAAATGCGTGTACTGAATCCACGGACTACGTGAAATATTTAAACAATTTATTCAACTGAATCAATTGTCTTGAATCGGTTTACAAAAATGTCCATGATGACAAGAAGTTCTTTTGGGACCAACTTGGAAAATGACAACGGTTCTTAGTATCATTCATGGATATTCTTTTTAACAAACTGTGCTCTTGCCCACTATTAATAAACGAACTCTGCATCACACCTTACGGTGTCAGTGAGAAGCCGCGTAAAAAATAAAATCACCTTCAGTTGAAAACGGCAATACACCATACCTTATTGATTTACTTTGTTATTTGCCTTCAATAAGATACCATTCCTTTTGATTAAAGAGGCGTATTTCTTAACTGTTGTTTAAAAATAACGTCGCAAATAGCAAGGCTCATACTTAATTTAAAAATAAAGAGAAAAACAGGTTAATGCCTTAACTCTTTCAGTGCTGGAACCGAATTTTGAAGGCCTTTGCAAACAATTTGGATCCAGATGAGACGTCACAGAACGTGGCGTCTCATCAGGATCCAAACTGTTTGCTATTCTGATAGTGGTCTTTGAAAAAAAGGGGAGGAAAATGATGATTTTAGAAATTCAGCAGACGACATTTTAGCAGACGACAAATTTCCCAGCATGCAAAGGGTTAACGTTTCGTAATACATGTATATAAGGCCCGGTTAAGTATAAAATAAAGGCGAGGCTTGCCGAGCTGTTGTTTTGTCGTGCAAAGCCTTAAGTATTACAACACGATAAGGCAGTAACCTGTTTTTCTCTTTATCATAACTGTACGCCCACATTTTAAAATAAATAATTCCACAAAATCTCTACGACTCTGCATTATTGACGGGAATGTCCATGTTGTATGACGTCTGCCGTGTTAATGAAGAAGACATGAGCATTTGAACCTTATATTTGTAAAAAACGTGTTGAGCTGTTTTTTTCTTGTTTCTGTGTCTAACACGCACAACATCTTGGCACCAAATTGTTTTGAGGAATGTGATTCATTTCTATCGAAAATTAAGACTTTATCGCTGATTTCGAGAAATATGACGTAGCTCAAAACATTGACTTACATAAACTCTTAAAGTCAGGTCGAAAATAGAAGAACAAGAAATGCGTTTCGTCCAATATATTTATTGAACAAACTTCTTTGATTTTAACTATAGTGGGAATACAAACAATATGTCTTGCTTTTTCACATGCACTTTCATTATACTAAATTAGCGATGCTATGTTTTGTGAAATTAGCTTGAACTCTAGCAGCAGTTTTTTCAAATACCAAAACGTATTTTCCAATAAGGAAAACACGTGAAAATATTGTGTTACGCCGTACATGAGTGAAAACAAAGTATATAAGTTAAATCAAACATTATCATGAATGTTGATTTTTATCCCAAAACAATTTACATTTCACAGATACTTACATAATCAACATGATAAACATTCATTAATTATAAATAAAAATCATAATACAACCCTCAAACTTTATAAATCATTATTCGTATATATTATACACAGTACTTTGCACAGAAATACGCCAGAAAACACAGAAACACCAAGTACAATACTTTCTCGAATAGTTCCGATGAATTGTGAAATGTACTTCATATTATCATAATGTCTGAATGATGTATTTGCATTGACTCACAACACCACCACAATTTTCTCAAGGGGATATTTCCAAACCGAATCATTATTCTTGTGAATGAGAATAAGTTTGAAAACAAGTATTTATTGATGGTATCAAACATAATATGTTAATTTCCACATCAATTTCAATTGATGAATATATAATTTATATCGAGTGATATACACTGCAAGCAATCAGTTGGAAGAAGAACTCGAAGTAACATTAAATCTTATAACAAAAACCCATTATTATTGATATTTGACTTTTATCACATGTTGTCTTTATTTTTAAGTGTCTGCTGTGGTCACACAACTCCTATAATTTGACGGTTCAAACAATATTGAGACAGCCACTGAAAACTCACACATTGTCGCACCGCTATTTGCGACTCACAATGTTTATAGGGAAAATAAACGTTTTCGAGGGCATTATCATCTGCGGGCGCTCGAAAAATCCGAACGGATTTTGAGAGCGCCCGCTGATGATCATGTGCGAGAAAATGTGTATTTTCGCTATTATTGCATAAACAAACCACACATACCAAAATAAATTAAATTAAAAATTGAAAACAATGTGTATTGTTCATTAGACATCAACAAAATAATTCGATTATTTCATATGATGTCATACAGTTCAAGGTTAGGTTTTACATATGCCTCACTCGGTCATCATCAGAAATGACGAGGCTTTACCTTCCGAGAGGCAGTTTTCGATATAAAATGTGTTTAAACAGTGGATTAATGCAAATTTGAAATGGAGCCGCGCAAAGTAAGAAATGAGGAATTATTTTGTCGCTATCGAATGAGCTAGACATATTGTTTTCAATGTTATTTTAATTTATGTATATGACAAACACATAACAGGGCTTGAACGGCACATGAATCGCCTTTTTAATACACGATTTCTCCCGTTCAAGCCCTCATTTTGCCAAGTTTCTGC
Organism: Dreissena rostriformis; assembly: GCA_007657795.1. Classification (NCBI taxonomy): domain Eukaryota; kingdom Metazoa; phylum Mollusca; class Bivalvia; order Myida; family Dreissenidae; genus Dreissena; species Dreissena rostriformis. Next base: position 126,696 of record VMBQ01001544.1, read on the forward strand.
ACCCCGCCAGAGGACATTTTAGATAGAGTTTATGCAATAATCTGATTTCAAGGCGATTTCTTGCAGTACAAAATCATGTCTGTTTAGCAAATTAAAATTGTTGAATATGCATTGAATATACTGACAGGAAATATTCGATTAAAAGTAGATGCTTTTAATAATTATCGCATTGTCGTATAGATCACTAGGGAGACATATGCAACTCATGGTTTACGATTGAAATCTTGTAAAAGGTCATTTAAAAGTTTAGATATAAGAGCATTTGTTAATAATAATTATTTTAGGGTCGGTGATTTGTTTTTAAGCTCTGATAACAATTTGACATAATTACACAATGATTTGTGTAAATAATAAAGCGATAAGAAAAAAAATGTGTTCCGCTATTGGGGGAATTTCCGCTATTGACGACTTGACTGCTCTAACCTGATATTTAACAAAGCGCTGAAGGCACTGAAGTTGTTCGCTATTGCATAATCGTAGACGCAACTCAGTTTTCAAAATAATGTTATAGCTTTTTATATCGCAAGTTTGAAATGAACACAACCCATTCAAATTTCTAAAGAGTGTGTCTTAAAGCACAGGTCGAGATGTGGGTGCACTGTTTATCCTCATATTTATGTTATAGAGAAATAACAATAATATGTATTTTTTTTTGCAATTGGTTGCTGCACTGGCAACCATCTTTAGAATTTTGGTTGCCTTGCTAAAGAATAACAAGCCTAGAAGCATGTACATGCTGTGTTATGTGTATCTAATACTTTATTCATTTTCTTTAAATTATTGAGCAACAATTTTGCTGACATGACAGACTTTTAATGCATTATGTCTTGTTGTGAGCCAGAATTAAATCATTTCCTAGGCCTAATTGATCCACATCCAATTTGTATTCTATGTTTTATTGGATTGAGTTGTTTTAAGCTTTGAAAAAGCTAGTTGCCCTGCTTTTTAGCCCAACTGTAACCAACTTTTGAAAGTGAGTTTCCTGGGCTTAAATCTACTGGCTCCAGGCTAACAGGCAACCACTAAACCTGAAAGTTATACATGATGTAAGATCTGACATTGTATTGAACTAATTCAATTTGCAAGTCTGAAGATATTAAAGGACCTTTTCACGTTTTGGTAAATTGACAAAATTAAACGATTTAATAATTTGGAGAGTTCTGTTGTTGTCGTTATATTTTTTTCATACTACGAGGATTGCTTATATAAAGTTTACAATACATCTCTTATTGTATGAGCACGGATGGCCGAGTGGTCTAAACGATAGACTTTTATTCCAGGGGTCAATGGTTCGAGCCCAGTTGAAGGTAACGTTTTTGTTTCTTTAATTTTATTCTTGTCTTTTTTTAATGGAGCTTTTAAGATCCAATGTTTACATTTATAAATATTAAGTGACAAACTGTGAAAGGGTCCCTTTTAGATGTTTACTAAAAAATGCCTCAAGATAAAGATTTAGAACTCATTGGCTGTTTATTTGATTTTAAAGTGATTTTGTAAATTTGCCTTGTCAGCAAGGTTACTTTGAAGTTATTATCACTTTGATTATTTTTTTTCAAATCATTAATAGAAAAGATTATTTAAGCTTCATTTTGTGAAAACAGGGCTTAATGCATATGCATTAATTGTCATCCCAGTACCAGAGACTCTCTTTAAACGAAAAATACCATAAAATTAGAAATTGTCGTCCTTGATTTGCTTGTGCGCACTGCACAGGCTAATCAGTGTGCACAGGACACCACTAATTTGACATGCATTAAGCCCCGTTTTCGCTGAACGCAGCCAATATGTACATATTTCAATGACAAACTTGCCAATATTGTCGCACAAGCTGTTAAACACTATTGATTACATACACATACTCACTGCCTGCAGTAAACCACCAGAGGTAAAGTTTAAACAGGATAATCAGTGTGCACAGGCAGATGCAGTGGTTATCGTTCTTGCTGTAGCTAAGACTATGAAACTTGGAAAACTCCCTCTTAACATTAGTTGTTCTTGCGAACAACTAAAAATTAAATCAGACACATTTGCATCAGGTCGATTACAACGTAGAAGAATGATAAACTAGTTTATTATATACCTGTTTAATGCTTTTAACAAAATACAGGTTGTATCAATCGTTTAAACAAATCCCGTTTTATGCTAATCGCTGTTTCCGATTCCGTATTACCATACTAGCCGGACTACTTTCTTCGATCCATTTAATGACGTCACATTTTAATGACGTCACATTTAATGACGTCACATTTTAGTCATTGTTTTTTTCAGTTTTGTTAAAGCAAAAAAATACAATTGATAACTGTTTTCGTTAGTTTTTGTATATAATAAAGGGAATATTACGCTAGTCAATGGTTCCAATTGTCTCGTGGCTTGCACTATTTCGTATCACACTCGAGGCTCCGCATCTCGTATGATACGTCATCACACAAGCCACTCGACTGATACAAACTCTTGGAACCATTGACTAGCGTAATATTCCGTATGTTCACCTGTGTTTTAAAGCCCATTCATAAATGTCAACACTAATCGGTAAAGGTGTTTATGTTTAAAACGTCTGCATGGATTAAAAATACAAGTAAAGGTAGAGCACGACTTATTACTGAAGAGGAAACTATATTTCAAACTGAAGTTCTATTCTCGGTGCAGTTACCAACTCTGCGGTTTGGACCCGTGACTCACTCGACCGCGAGCGTGATCACTTACCCTGTATCCAGGGTGCCTTACTACCTTACACGACAAATACATTGGGTTTGGGTACAGTTGAAATATAATCTTGGTACATTTACCTTACCGTGTCTATTTTTCGTGTTTGATTTCACTAACTTTTTGTTTTTGTCATACACTGCATCTCGTACTCATTTATACTACTTGTAGTTTCAGTCTGGTTATTGATAGAAACCCGTGGGCTATTACTAAATGGTTTTTTGGTTTATTAAAATAACTATTAATTAGATAAATTATGTTTGAATGTGTTTTTTTTTAAATAAATAAATTGTGATTGCCATTTTATAAAGGAAGAAAGCTGTAATATTAATCATTAGCGGATTATATGCAAAGACATTAACAACGATGATTGCCAGTAATAAACTCCAAAATGTACACCCAGCCAAACAGAAGAGAATTGTATTTAACAGTTAAAATGAAATTTTATCACATCTTTCATTTTAAATTATGCATGCAAGATTCCCTGTTTTTCACCAGTCCGCTTTGTTGAACAAATCCTCAAATGTTTTTATGTAAAAAAAACTCCAACTCAAATGAGCTGATGTAAAATGCAATTTTAACAGCGTAAACATCTGAACGGTCACGGAAGCTTATTATAGAGAGAGTGTAATTCAAATTGACGCTTTGCAAACATTTTTATGTAATTGAAAGTTTATTACATCAATTTGTTTCGCTTTTATATGGCTTTAATTGGAATTATTTTATACAACCTTCGCTTATTAATTTTCAGACCTTGTAAATGATAAATGGGAAAGGTGGTTCAAGCGTATCTTTGAACTTAATTCAAATGAACATTAATACATTTATTATGCGTTTAACTCTTCTCATTTGAAATATAAAACGTTGTCATGCATAATTCTGAATGCATTCAAATATACTTTGTATTGTATTTATATAAGAAAAACAACACGCACACAAACAACGACAAAGAAACGGGGTTTTAATATAGTCTTAAGTTTTTATGGCAGAGCATGAAAGAAAAATAATCATGACAATAAAAACACTGATAATAGCAATTTATAAGGAAATGTTTGTTGTAATTATAAGTTAGCCACTGGAAAAGCATTACACGGACAATTAATCAATTTGTTAAATATACAATACAATAATCATACAACAGAAATATGAAATTATACATATATAAAAACATACAGAATAATGTGTGTCCAAATTTAACGACAAGAAGACGAATAGGTCGGCATGTATAAATAATCGGAGATACAAGTACATATATATGCTTAATATAATACTAAACTATTATGTTATATTCATCTTTAACTCAAAGATACAATTATTGGCTAGTCGCCATAAGATCAATACTAGAAACAAAACATACAAATAAATGAATATGAATATATGCGTAATCAAAATATAATCTTATTGCAAAGGGTAACAAAACAGAAATCAGATAATCTCTAATTGCCAATTCGGTCCTTTATTTTATGGAATGTTACTCAATTTTCATTATCTTGTAACATCGCATGCCAAGGTTCAATGGGAGATGTATCAAATTGACGCAATTAATGTTAACATAATTATGTTATAATGGATTATATAGTCAATTGATAAAATCGTGAAGTGTCTTACATGGTGAATTATTGTGGTTTATTTCTGCCATATTGTTCTGACCTTTTGCTGGTTTGAAGAAGTCACCAACACGAAAGAACGAAACATATGCACGCAATAACAACACAAATGGTGCCGATACGAAAATTTTGACATGTGTTGCCCCTTTTTGTCGTTTTGGCAGGTTGTCTTTTGGCGACGTTCAAGCCCGCCAAAACACCAGAACGATATGCAAAAAATCAGCCACTATAAATAATTGATCAGCAGATACTTGCCAACCAAATATTGAATTGACCAAGTATGAATGTTATATATAACTTGCAATGGCACATGCTATCATAATCCAATCAATTAAGTTCCAAATAATTGGAGGCGCCTTTGAATATGCTGCAAAAATAGCGTTCAGAGCTAGGAATGCTCATAATCGAATTTATATGCAGAGTGGCATCACACATACAATGGCTTTACACGGAGCATATTTTCGGAGTCTTAATAATGCGCTTAACATATAAATATATATATTTTATGTTAACACAGATTGTCGTTGAGCCAAATGCAAAAATTAAAATACATTGAACTAAATAAACCCACAATGGACTTCCGTTTATGCTTATATAATATGATTTGATTCGCATCATCACTAGAGTTAGAATATGCATTCGTCTGGGTTAAAGATATGTTGCATTATTACTTTCATTCCTAAATAAATTCATATCTTTTTTTTTGAAAATCTTTATTGTAATCTTAAAATCGTTTCTTGCGTCTCTTGCTGAGATTATCAATTTCACGTTGCCTATTTATAAGATAAGTTAAGCTAAAATAAAATAAAAACTCTGCTAACTCATTTCCAGCGGTGTCAAGTTGCCCTGGTGTCAAGCGCGACAGTGAAGGTGAAAAACAGCGTAGACGTGAATCGGTAATTCGGTCTCCTCGTTTTTCATTGATTCACAATCATCCAATTTATCAGGTAAATCGGAAACCTCATTTTCTGTATCATGGGGCGCATTTTGTTGAATGCAGTGGACAATTTAGCCTTAAACTCTGGTGTAGTGTTTCATGTCAACTTTAACAGCGTGAGGTTGTGTGGTGTGCTTACAACGTGTACACTAGCATGGCAGGGTATTTAAGAATAAAACATAAACTTCATATGTCATGAATGATGATTAATGATGTAGACGGTACTTGTTATGATAGTACGTGCTTTGTCGAGATAGTTTGCATATATGCGTTACGTTCTTGTATGGCAGAGGACTTGGTCCTGACTATGCAATACATGTGATATATATAACAACACTATGCTTAAAACAATACATATATCCAGATACATATCATTCAAAGAAATAAGTTTTAATACTTATCATGAATATGTTATTTTAAGTCGTCTGTTAGTTTTACAAAGTATATGTGTTTGTGGACTCATACCGTACGCCTATGGATACCCTCATACGTTGAAATACAGTGTCCTTTTTTCAAAATTAAACACAATGATTGATGCTTAACTGTTGTTTCGATTGTTTTAAACCCTGTCACGATTTAATAGCAAAACGGCTATACATGGGGTTAAAGATTTCTTTAAACATAAAAATGTATTTATTTAAATCAACTGTTTTCTTTTCAATGTAATTCAAAAAAACTAATTCAATGGTGACGAGTGATCTTCAATTATGAAGCTTTACGCCAAACGTTGGCCTCAGCGTCACCGTACAAGGTGCGCCAGTATAGTAACACTGTCACTGCATAATAACGTTGTTATTGTTGCAATAATATATTTAATGCGAACGCGATTAACAGCTTATTGATAGAACTGCATTATTTGACGCGATCAATGCCATACAATTAACCATTTGACAATAATTATCCATCACCATTTTACAAAACAAACAATCAACAAGTGTGTTTTTAATTGTTAATAAAATGCCAGCCGTTTTACGACTTTTATTCGTGAACAAGTGGTTAGATAATAAAATGAAAATGGTTAAAGGGGCTGCCCTCTTCGGATATCCCGTGACGACTTATGTTTCGCATAGCTGTTAAATTATAAGCACAGTCCCGCGTGTCTTTCATGTATTTTTCCAGGCGATGACTAATGTCGGTCGAACTTATGTGTCATTGAGAGAAACATAACACATTTGTTGTGATTGAAATAGGGCATACGTATAAAATGNGATGAACGAGGACACAGGGATCTGTTGTGGGCTGCGGGGAGAGTCATGCCTGATGACGTGTCTAAACTAAGCGAGCTTTCGTCGTTTGACGGTCGCCAGGAGGAGCTCTTGTGGGCCAACAAGTGCTGCTGTCATGTTCAAGACGTACTCGTTGGTAGTGTGATCTGTGTAGGAGATACGGAGCAGTCTTTGAAGTCACAAATCCATCTCATAAATATAACAATTTAAAAAAATATAATCGGTCACCATATTGCAAAACAAACAACCAACAACTTTTATTTGAATTTTCATTATGATGTCAATTGTTTAACGGCATTCGGCGGTGTACAAACTAAGGAGTTGTTACATAAAAAAGTGAAACAAACTTAAAGGGACACACTTTGATTGATGAAACGATTACTTGTGTACCTTATTGCTGTAAAATTAATGCACTATTGCATCAAATTGTATATCAGTACCTCCTTTTTTAAGTCAGTTCGACATCCATGGTTTTTAATTGTGTTTGTAAATGCGATTGGGTGTGCTTGTGATTCAAAATTCAAAATAAAATACAGAGAGATGATAATGATTTATAATGTTATGCACCTACTGTCAAGTTCACATGAGCCACTGAGGACCGGGCTGGAACGGTGGGCATACGAATCATGTCGAAATGTCGATCGCCAAGCCGTTTTCAAGTCATGTCCCACATTTTTATCGAAGGGGAATTATTCCGAAATTAGACAACCAAATGTATGCTCGTGTATTACGATTAACACACCAATATAAGAGTTCAAGCGACTTTGATTTAATTGTATTTCTTCATAATAATATTTCAGAATTTTTAAGATATACCGGTATTAATACTTTTATCGGGTAAACACATATAAGTTTAACTTACTTTCGACATATTTGTTCGCAATACTGGGACCCATTTTTAACGAATATTTTATTTTAAAAGTATTTGATTTAAAGCCCTGTGTACTTTAAAAAGTAGAGCATTTAAGTTAGTTCATTAGCGTGCGCTGTCAGTGTGTAGACCAACATTAAATTAATTATGTCGATCAATTAAGTTGATAAAGTATACATTTCTAAGCAGATGTAACAATACATTTCGTGATAACAAATTGTGATTGATAGGACATTTAAGTTGAAGTGTCGAAAAAGAATCTTGCCCAGAATGGCGAATGATCTCGAATTTCATGAATTGACTTTTAATTTAGCTTATCAGCTGATGTTGTTTTTGTTGTTAAATATCATAAACTCACATGTACAGACAATATGAATATGACGAATATGAATATGACGAATATGAATTTCTATTTGTTGAAGGTTGTTTGTCTATAGAGTATGTAGTAAATTGATTTGAGTGTGCAATCCCGGTCTAATAATTGCTACTTATATATTAACAAATGATTTGGTAAACTCTTTGGTGTGCTGTAGACATCATTTAAGTATATATTTGGTATATTTTAACGCATTTAACATAATAATTGACAACGTTTTATGTATCAAATATATTATATATATAATTATTTATATAATGTTCATTTGAATGAACTCTCCTTTATTTTTCAATTTATCACTGACATACACGAAGGGCCAAATGTTAGTGAGTAAAATTTGTATCTTCAATTCAAAGTGTGTCAACAAGAGACAATTTGCAGTCGTCACCACAGCAAATACACATTATCAGCTTGGTTTCATATTTGTAAGTCCCCAGACTTAAAGGTCACCACGTTTGTTTTTTTATGCATACTGTTCACGCAAAAACCCTTATTATTTCTAATATACAAACGGCGTGTTTAAAAATATCTGCAAGAAACATGGATAAGTTAAGCCGACCGCGCGTTTATTTCTCCACTTTATTTTTTTTTGTTTTGTTTTTCTAATGTGTTGAAATAACTGCACAATTTATAATGGGACCTTAGCAATATTAAATCGTTATCAGTAGTATGGATAATTGCGTCTAACACACAAATGCATAACAAGACGCCCATACATCAAGAGCGACCATCCATAACACGCGGATGGCTGAATTTAAACGGAACGTTAAAACTTCATTACGAAGAGGAGGTGTGTACTATTACTACGTCCCGTTTCAATGAGTTTTATAATACGAGTTGAGCTTCTTTCAACATTTCAGAAATCGTATTATGTTTGTACTTTTTCCGAGCTATTTCATATATCTTTTAATAGGTTTTTGCCTATTTCTTCTCAATCCGCTGGTAAAATTTCCGGCAAAGTAACTTTACGGGACAGTTTATTACCAAAAGGAAGTTTGCCACCTGCCAGCAAGTTCGGCTTCAATAATTTGTCTCATAACTATGGGACTTTGAAGGTGTCTGAAATTAATAGCGCATTGGGGAGCATTCTCAAGCTCATTTGCGGTAAGCTCGATATAGCTGTAACTATAGTTGAGTGTATGAGCAGTGCAGACCTAAACTTCTTGCAATTTTACCACAAACGTTGATAATGTGAAAACGCCTTGTAAGGCCGTGTATGTAGCGCAAAGGTCAGTGTCATACTAAGAAGTCACATTTGAGCGTCCTGCTTCTGGCCGGATCTAAGCTTAATCGTACAATTTTAAGATAGCTTGCTACATATGTTTACTACGTGATGAGATCATGTAACATCGGAATGAGAGGTCAATGAGGTCTTACTAAGAGGTCATATCTCAACATAAGAGACGGGAAAAACACTAAGTAAACGTGTAGAAATTCCGTAGAAAACACATTTCGCGGTAATAACATTTGGCGAACATCAGGAAAAATGAAGGAAACGAAGGAGTCAATTTTTGGCAAAAACGAGAAGTGAGAAATTGAAATCTGGAATTTAGTAAATAAGTCGAAAATATACCAAAAGAATTTACCTTTATTTTTGACATTAATAATTTAACTGCTAAAATGAAATCTGAAAAGGTGGAAATAGATACTTCTACCGGGAAATTGATAGGGCATGCCTGTCAGGGAACATCCTATTTAAACCTGGTCATTTGCGCAAGCCTCTTATTTTCGTAACAAAACGTCCCGAATGACCTGAGATGTTTAGCGGGCCATGTTTGCTATAAATGCCAATGATTGCGGCGGTAATGGGTAGCAACTAGCGCACTGATGCTTATCGCTGGAATAATTTCGACAATTCAAAATACCGCAACATTGAAATCTCCCTCATGCGATTACGAATAAATACTAATTTGTGTACATACATTCCTATGGTATTGTTAGTGAAGTATGCTTAGTTACGACAATTCATGGTCCGCTGAACATTGTTTGTTGGATGAGTAAATCGCACTCACTAGGTCGGTCATGTGCAAGAGAATTTGGCAAATAAAATTGACACTCGCGTGGGTGTGCTGAACGTCATATCTAGCAGTCGCAACATAAGTTATAATTTATTTATCTTTTTTTTACTTACCAACATATACAACAATAATGTCTCCTCCGCAAAAATTGTGCATGATAATTTGTGTTGCGCAAATTGGTCTAACAATATACAATTATATGTTTATTTATATTATAGTAACACCTCAACAGTGTAATTGGATCACCAGAAAATCTGTAGTTGACTGTTGGCTCTGGGTTTGTAGTATGTTTCGTCGAACACAACTTTGATTCGTTTTTCGGAAAATAGTAAAGTTTCTACTAGTATGGAACGGTATGGTATCGCGCATATGGTAAAGTATGGTATTTCGTCTATGGTATGGTATAGTATTGCGCTTTCGGTATGATATTGCACCTATATTAATCTATGGCATTGCGTCTATATTTAAGAAAGCCCGAAAGAATCTACACATTTGGATTTCATATAGAATTTAGGAGAACATACCAAACGGGTTTAGTAAGAAATATTTGTAATGTATTGGCTGCCAAAATATATACATGTACCGAATATTGTTAACACCATCGACAATATATATGGTTGACATTTATATATTTTTAAATTCCTAAGCGATGCTCAGTACGCCTTTGTTTTGCAGAGATGTTTTCACTTTATCTGCATTTGTTTGCAACCTTTGCTCTAGTATGTTTACATAGAACAGACGTCGATATCTTTTAAAATTGATCCTTCGCCCAATGTTTGTGTTGTCAACATTGAATGTGTATACCTGAGGATTTATATTTTGCGAATTAAAGACATCAACTGATAAAGCAATTCGCTGAAAGTTATTATTATCACAATTATCAATACGAATCGAACTACAGCTGTTTTGAAAAGCTCGCCGTTCGATATAAAAAACCGGGACTTTAACTAATAAGACTTACTATTTGTCGTGATTTATGATATATTTGTGTTGTTATCCAAATGAGCATTATTATATCGGCAAATTAATAGACGATTGCACTATATGTTACTGTCCAGTTTAAATCGAAATCATGCACGGTGTTGCACTGTACACGATATGCATATAGATAACTCCATCACTATGCCAACAATATATTAATGTATTGTCTGTTTTTTTAATCAACAGTTGAATACCACTAATTGGTAAATAAAATACCATCAGAACACAGTTTTACAAAGATCAATGTTTTGTACATAGACTGTTTTATTGTATTTTGTCTCTGACAAATAGTTGATGCGCCAATGTTCACAGTTTAGTCAGAGTCTTTACTGAAAACGATGATGTGTTCATCATCTTTAATGTGACCGGCTAACGAGATACGAATAAACACTTACCACAATTGTATATTCAACATGTTTTCAATATGTCGCTTTAATTTAATTATAATAAAGTTGATCGTTTCGAAAAAGGGTGTCTGCACTGACCAGAATGGTATTTTTTCCCTGACATTTCCAGTTTTGAAAACGTTCAATATAAAAGATTTAAACATTTAACAATATAGCATTTTGTTTAAATTTAACCTTTAATGTGATTTTAAGAGCGGACTTTTTCAATTAAGATTCAAGCCCTGATTTTCTATTCCCAATGCATATCTTAATCGTTGCAAACCACATCAATCACAACCCAAGTGATTTGTAAATGGCTGTAGATCGCACACAGTTGAATCAATTTTCCTTATTTGCATGGCCGATATATAAAAGAGCCCATAATGCAACCTTGTTGTAATACAGAATAATCACTCTTTGAATACAGGAGATTAAATATGCATATATTCGCCACTTTCTTATCACTAAAGCATGTGTCATGCACTTCGAGTTTCATATTATCAAACATATTTATTAAAAGTTCGGAATTGTCCCGTATCCATTCAATAGCATGCACAACCATTTTTGTCGTGATTTATTCACTTAAATCGGTTTCTGAGTTATGTAGGTCAAATTTATCAATTTGATTAAAATGTCTTTAGAAACGAAAAAATTTATGGTAGTTATTAAAATTTGTTTTGTGAATTCGATTGTGAAATATTGCTTAACTATTCGATAGCCGTATCAAAATAACTCGATGTATGTACAGCAATGTATCCGTAAAAATCAGTTTTGTATCGATACAATCTTGTGAATTATTTCGCGATGTCTTGACTAAAACGACTAATTCGCACGTGCAAGTATTTTAAACAAAAGACTGAGAAGACTGAGTTTAAATTTGATCTAAAATACAAACACATTTTTTTGTTGTAATGTAAGGAAAATAATCATTGAGATTTGGGATAAAAGCGAACTCTTAATGTTATTTTATTGTTTTTCAAGAAGAAAATTGTACAATATAAGCAACATATATCTGGAAATTTCAAATCTTTGGTAAGCTAGAATATAATATAAAGAAGTGAAACTCCAGCTGCTGGAGCAGTATTGAAATCTTATTATAAACAATTAGTTGGTCCTTTATTTATGGCAAGTGACCGATTGCCGAAACAGTACAAAACAGCACAATACAGCACAATACAAAACAACATAAACACAAATAAGAATAAAGCTGGGGTCACCGCCTTGGAACGGTCAATGCAACGCATTGGGGGTTTAAACCTGGTTATAGAGCGCTCAACCTCACACTTGGCCCAGCAATATTCATAATACATTTAAGTGTAAATAAAAATTAACGTCATAGCATTGTAACTCAAATTAAACAATAATAAAAGGGAATTAAAACGCATTCAATTTAATTACTATTTAATTACTCAATTGCATTGAAGATACAAGAGTAACAGAGTTACAACTTTTTGACGAACGATCAAATAAAACTATTAACAATTGTCAACTACATTCCTTCTTTATAGAAAAAGATTTGAGAATATAGCGTCACAGAGTTAATATTTTAGATAATCATCGCGCAAATACAGGAAGAAGCAGCAATAATGGTTGTAAAAATTCCATATTACATTGCTTGGTTGTTTATGTGACTGCTAAAAAAAATAAT
>VMBQ01001544.1:141833-166627 GCA_007657795.1 Dreissena rostriformis
AGTGTTGTTAAAAGATAACATGAAGTTAGAAAATTACCGTAAATATGTACCTTAATCAACTTATTTCCGTCTGGTATATATATTTTGATTACGGATTCAGTTAAATTACTTAATATGCAAGAGTTATCGTTTATTCGTCAATAAAACTTAAGTGTGTCAGAAATAGTCCAGAATTATCTCACTACAGTTATACTCATTTGGCTAGATAGTCCGTATTACAACAACACGAAGAGACACATTGTAGTTATAACTTCGTGAGACCAAATATTCTATTAGCCAAATCTCATCCTCGTCGCCATTAATGTGAAAATACTGAGCTCAAGCCGGGGATTGAATCCACGACCTCCAAATTGGTAGTCAGATCATTCTATACATAGATGTTGACTACGTTATTGTCACCTCTATACTAAGACGCATCACATTCCCCTGGTTTGGGGAATTATGCTTCCGCCAAAGTAGTTCTGCGTAGGAATGAAAATGTTAATAATGACAGAAAAATCTTTTTTTATTGTGTGTTTAATACGGAATGTTGTTAAAAGAAATGTTATTTAATTATGTTTAAATGTGATTTTGAATCTCTATTAAGACTGATAGCGATTATCAGAAGCACGATTACCTGATCACTTTCGCTTTCACTTTTCACTCGTAAAAGAAGTGCTACCCACAACTCCTTTTGCGTTAGAACCCAGGTCAGTTATACCGGTGAGTACACAATGCAGGTCAGTAAGACCGGTTTGTACACAATGTATTACCCGAAAATTGACGATGAGGACGTCACGGCGTTATTTTTTAAACTCATTAAATCGACCGTTGGTTCGTTGTTGTCGAAAAATATCGTGGTCTGCGGAGTTTACTATACGCTTCTTCACCGGGGAAAAAGTGGCAAATTAACAGACAGGTAAACATTTTTTAAGAATAATGTAAAGTATAGGAGGAAAGATGTTGTTGCTCGCAAATTTCTATATCAATGATGAGTCATATATTTTCGTGGTGTATGTTTGTAAGTTTTGCTTGTGCTATTTGGAATTTAAATTTAGATAAACAACCCGTGCGATAAGTTGGTAGTTAAGTAATTCTTAAAGTGATGTGATTAGAATAATTTAAAAGGTGTCTATATCATTTCCTTAGCTATAAATAAAATGGAATTATCTTTCAGGAGTTCGTACCCTGCGGACTTCGTACCAGGAGTCTGTGATGTAACACTTTACTGGAAATTATGTATTTACATGTGGTTTACAGTGCGACAGTCTCCAAATGATATATCATTATGTACAATAATGAAACAAGCTTTAAAGTGGTACAAAAACTTTATTATCTAATAAAATAATCGCCATGCCAAATAACAAAGATTTCTAACTGAAATAATTCGCTTTCAGAATAAATATGGTTATTTTTCTTTAAAAAAGAAAGAAATGAAATAGTACAATAAATAGTTATCTGCTGATATAACATAATTTTTATGCAATACAGAGCTTATACATTATTATGTTTATGTAACTTATTTTAATAGAAATAAACAAACTGATTTCACGGCGATGTTTAATGTCCCGTTTATGTCAAAATTCAACTTTATTATCTAATTAAATAATTGCCATGTCAAATAACATAGATTTCTAACTGAAATATTTCGCTTGCAGAATAAATCTGGTTATTTTTCTTAAAAAAAGAGAGAAAGAAATCAGATACTACAATAAGTAGTAATCTGCTGTGCTAATATAACATATGCAATGCAGATGCTTATTAATTAAGTTTTGTATGTAACTTATTGTAATGAACAGACTGATTTCAGTGTGAAGAATGTCCCCCATATGGCAAAATTCAACTTGAGTGGGCATCCACGACCGAATGCTGGAAAAAGCTTCAAACAGACAGCTGTGTATTCTGTCTACAAGGTACTAGGCTTGCACTAACTGTACATTAAATGAGTATTATATCAGTATTTGCTCGTTATTATGTATCCTATCCAGTCGTTACACGTCCCGGACGTTACACCCCTAGTCTTTACACCCTCTACGCCTGGACTTTACACCTCTCAAGGTTAGGTGTAGTCATTACAATCACCATGCAGGGTTAGCCTAACAAAATCAGACTTTTCAGTCCATTTCCTGTTGTCAGATCCCAATGTATATATGTATATGATTATAGATTCACTGTTATTAAAGTCTGGATGTAAATAACTTTTTACAATAGACCTTTTTATGATTTTGTATTCTGTAGAGTACATGTGAACAGTATACCACATACCAAAAAGGGCCCGGAGGCAGTTTATGGTGTTCAATATTCTAAAATATGCGACAGAAAGGAAAACTGGGAGTGTGTTGAAGACTTGAACAAACAACTTGAAAACTAGCCTCTGTGCTAAGCCTTGCAGTCTGTGGCTGGTGACATGTTTTATTGTGGTTACTTTTTGTACAAAAAGACCAGTTATTTATTTTTGTGAATTGTATTTTTTGTCTTTTTTGTCTTAATTTAATTGCTTGTTTGTTTTTTGTTTTTTTCATTTAGGAATGTGAAACTTGGATAATTGAATAAACTTAGTGTTCAACAGTACTGAGCATAGTACAATACATAACAAATTAACAATAGTTGTTAATTTGTTATGTATTATACTATGCTCAGTACTTGGATACTGGCATTCTGCATGGGAATTTGTATTCTAGAACGTTTGTTCCAGACTTATTTGAAGTAATCCTTCGGAACTGTTCGAAAACATATCCAGAATTGTACTGGAACACACCGACTAGAACTGTTCTGTTATCATACTGAAAATGTTCTAGAATTATTAAGGAACAGTTGTTAAACGTTACAATTAAATGAGAACAATTTTTAGAACAATTGTTCTAAAACAGTTCTGAACATGTATTCAAGAACAATTCTGGAATAGTTCTAGAACAATGGTTCAATAATTGTTCTAGAACAAACCTTCAGAACTGTTTTTGAGCAATTGTTCAAGAAATTATTCTCATTTAACGTTCAACAACTGTTCTTGAATCATGCTAGAACATTTTAAGAATGATTCCAAAACACTTCTAGTTATTTGTTCCAGTACAATTCTAGACATTTTATAGAACAGCTCTAAAATGTTTTGCAGGGGTGAATATCTCTCCTCTCATAGCTTCAGGAAAATATATATATTTATAGGGATCGGATCCATGTAATAGGCTATTTTATAAGATTTATTCGCAATATTGAGGGTTGAAAAAGTCTGGGGACAAGAAGGCCACACATCAAAATGCTTAATTTATGAAGATTTTCAGGGAAAACTGTGCGATTGTAAAGAATCGTGTTTAACTCACAGGTTTAACTCGCTGTTTGCAACAAGTCTCTGCTCATGTGCATTCTTGGTTCTGAAATAAACTGTGATGTTTCCATAGTCCCGTTTGAAACTTTACAGTTTCGCTTCATATTGTTTTGATATGGCACATGGTCGGTTTATGTAACTAGGTCAATTCTTTTAAGAGCTTGTGGGTGCTTTTGAAACTACAGTTTTAGCTCAATTCTTCTCAAACTTGCTCAGAATATTCTTCCTAAAATCTCAGACGAGACTGAAATTGGGTAAGTTTTGGTCCAAAAGTAGGTCAGTTGGTCAAATCTCAGAAAAGCTTGTGATGCAGACTCAGATGAACAGTATAGGGCCATCTTTGCCCTCTTGTTGATAAAAGCATTTCTTGTTAGACATGAAAGGATATTTTAGTTACATAAACATTTGTTTTTCAAAATCAACAAGAGTTCCGCGGTCGGAGACATATGCCCCCTAAACAGGGCATTGATATTCACAATTACTGGGACAGTGACCTTGCCCTTTGACCTATCGACCTGAATTTCAATAGGGGTCATCCGCTGTCCAAGGCCAATTCACATGTGAAGTAGCAAGTCAATCGGTCAATTGATTGACGAGTGATTGATCGGAAACGATTTTCTTACTTATTGTTACAGTGAGCTTGACCTTTGACCTAGTGACCCCAATTTCAATAGGTGTCATCTACTGTTCAAGGCCAATGCAAATGTGAAGTATCAAGTCAATCGGTCAATTCGTTGACGAGTTATTGATCGGAAACTATTTTCACACTTATTGTGACAGTGACCTTGACCTAGTGACCCCAATTTCAATATGGGTCATCTACTGTTCAAGGCCAATGCACAGGTGAAGAATCAAGCCAATCGATCAATTCGTTGACGAAATATTGATCGGAAACCATTTTCACACTTATTGTGATAGTGACCTTGACCTTTGACGTATTGACCCAAATTTCAATAGGGGTCATCCACTGTCAAAGGAAATTGCACATATGAAGTATCAAGCCAATCGGTCAATTCGTTGACGAGTTATTGATCGGAAACGATTTTCACACTTATTGTGTCAGTGACCTTGATCTTTGACCTGGTGGCCCCAATTTCTATAGGGGTCATCTACTGTCCAAGGCCAATGCACATGTGCAGTATCAAGCCAATCGGTCAATCCGTTCAAAGTTATTGATCGGAAACCAACTGGTCTACCGACGGACACACAGACCGACAGACAGACCGACCGACCGACCTTCATCCAGCAGCACAATATACCCCCTCTTCTCTGAAGGGGTGCATAATAAAATGCCATTAATCTATAATCTATTTTTTCTATATTTTAATCTAGCTTTCTATTAAATTCCATAGCTTTGTACGGAATTCCATATAATTCTATGAAATTCTACGGCGTTCTATGGAATTCCACAGCGTTCTATGGAATTCTACGGCATTCTATGGAATTCTACGGGGTTCTATGGAATTCTTCGGCATTGCATATCATATCAAGTCCCTCTTCTGATTTTGTTTTCACTTTTCTATTGACTGCATGAAATCGTAAAATATGATTCTACGGCAGACTACAGACGGGCTTTCTGGAAATTCTTGAAACTGTGTGTTCTAGTTCACCAGATTTTATGGAATATGCAACTCTTATATTAGGCGATTTAAACATTGATGTTTGAACCCGAAATAAATCCAAGTGTGCATTACTTCCTACGTTTTGCTCCTTTCTCAATATGTTCCATTTTAAACAGTTAATTAATGCATGCATAAGACAAGAGTTGGTCATTCATCGACTACTTCAATATACCTTATTATTGTTTCAGACTGGGAAAAGATTTCCCAGTGAGGTGTTTTAAATACATGTTTTAGTGACCATTTTACTACATACCGGTATTGTACAAGGAAAGTTTCTAAAAACTATGTTGGAAAACATAACACTATTAAAGCAAGTTCTTTGAAACGTTACAATTAAGATGACTTTCACCAAGAATTACTGGCGGTTGACTGGACACCTGTGATACTTTGTGATTGTGTTTCTGAAGCATGGAACATTTTAAAGGCTATATTTTTAAAAGCATTGATAATATTGCTCCCGTTCGTGCAATGCGTATTAAACAAAGGACAGAACCTTGGATTACTCCAGACAATATTAAGTGTTTAAATGATCGTGATAGTGCTTTTCATTTGTATAGAAAACAAAAACTGAAGACAATTTTGTTAAGTTTAAATCACTTAGAAACAAATCCAATGATTGTATTTTTAAGACTTCTTCAGTGAATCTTTTGAAAATCATAAGATGATTCTAAATCCTTATGGAAATCCTTAAAGGAACTTGGTCTACCTTCTAAAAAGGGCAATTCATCAACTTCATGCAACATTGGTCTGAAAATAGGTGATGAAATCTGTTTTGATAAATTCAAGGTTGCTGAAATTTTTTATATGTTTTATTGTAGTGTTGCATCTAATCTTACTGCAAAACTACCTGCAACATTGAACAGATTTGGCAAGCAGTTTGTATGTAATTTTTATTCATCAAAAGGCATTACATCTAGTAGTTATTCTTTTTCATTGATGTCAGAAAACAGTATGTTAAAGTATTTGAATAAGCTAGGGGAAAATAAATCTACTGGCCTAAATGGTATTCCATCTCGTTTTGTTAAGGATAGTGCAACTTTTATTACTTTTCCGTTAACACATATTGTAAATTTCTCACTTATACAAGCTACCTTGCCGGATGATTTGAAGGCTGCTAGAATTGTTCCTCTTTTTAAAAAAGATGATAAAACTTAAGTAGGTAATTACCGGCCTGTGTCTATTTTAAGTATTATTTCAAAAGTTTTTGAAAGCGTTGTATATGACCAAATTTGTACTTTTTTTTAAAGAAAAGGATTTATTTAAAAAAAATCAATCTGGTTTTATAGGTGGTTTTTCCACAGACACCTGCCTTATTCATTTGTCAGACTTCATTAGGTTTTTTTATGGATAAAGTTCACCTTGTAGGTATGATTTTAATGGGTCTTCAAAAAGCTTTTGACACAGTAGATCATTCAGTTCTTCTTATGAAATTAGAAGCCATGGGTCTCAGTCCTTTTTTTTACAATGGTTTAAGTCATACCTTTCTGACAGGCAACAACTTGATGATGTATCTGGTTCTTTCTCTTCTAGTGGTAAGGTTACTTGCGGTTTTCCCCAGGGATCCATCTTGGGGCCGCTACTGTTCTTAATATATGTGAATGATATGCAGGCAGTCGTTAAACATAAACTTATTATGTATTCTGGTGATTCTGCCATTCGTGTTGCAGGTAAAAACAGGTCTTTCATTGACAAAGAGCTGACAGATGAATTACAGTCTGTCAGTCAACGGTTAATTGACAATAAACTAAACTATCTCTCTTCATTTAGGTAAAACCGAGACAATTCTATTTGGTTATAAACCTAGGTTAAAGTCAGGTGCTTCTGTCAATCTTAGTTGTAATGATACTCATATTCAGTCAACTTCTTCAGTCAAATATCTTGGTGCTACACTTAATCAGTCTCTGCCTGATGATTCCATGACTGTTCTGTTGTTAAAAAGGCCAATACAAGGTTAAAGTTCCTGTATAGAAAACGTGATTTTCTCTCATTCCACACTAAGAAACTTCTGATCATGGCTCTAATCCAATGTCATTTCGATTACGCATGTTGTTTTTGGTATCATGGTATTAACAAATTTTGGAAAGATAAACTTCAGGTCACACAAAATAAATTAATAAGGTTTGTCCTCAATCTAGGTCATATGTCAAATATAGGTAATGCACATTTTAAGGTTTTGAATTGTTTACCTGTTCAAAAGAGAGTGAAACAAACTACCCTTTGTCATGTTTTCAAAATCAGAAATGGTTTGGCTCCTGAATATATGAGTGAAAACTTTGTTCCCTTTGACACTCTTCATTCATACAAGACTAGGTCAAGTGAAAGTGGGTGCTATATTTTACCCAAAGTCAAAGGTTTTGGTGCTCAATCTTTTGCATATAACGCTTGTGTTCTGTGGAACAAACTACCTTCCGCCTTAAGGAATATTACAAGTATATCTAATTTGAAGTTGTCAGTTAAAACTCATCTTCTTAATATGCAATCATCCTTTTAGATCTATATAGTTAGATTTTTATTGACCCACATTTTAATATGTCTACTTTTTATGCCCCCGGTAGGGTGGCATATAGCAGTTGAACTGTCAGTCCGTCTGTCTGTCTGTCTGTCTGTCTGCATGTCAGTCTGTGCGTCCGTCCGAAAACTTTAACATTGGCCATAACTTTTGCAATATTGAAGATAGCAACTTGATATTTGGCATGCATGTGTATCTCATGGAACTGCACATTTTGAGTGGTGAAAGGTCAATGTCAAGGTAGTCCTTCAAGGTCAAAGGTCAAAAAACAAAAACCAAGGGAAGTAACAAGCTTTAAAGGGAGATAATTTCTATACCTGCCAAATGATAAATAGAAAATTTATTTCAAAGCGGGTCAGTAGGGGCAATTGTGTTTCTGACAAACACATCTCTTGTTTATGCAAATAATTGTCTTTCATAACTCAAATCTGTGATATTCATTGCATGCCTATCTATGTCAATACCATCAATATCCAATGACCACAATGGAAATAAGAGATTAAGTTCTCTTTTTTGTGTAATCCTTGCTATGATGTTATTGACATGGTTTTATTTCTCATACATGTTTATTGTTTTACTATTTTATCATGTATGTAAATATGATTTATCATGTGGTATCATTATACTGAAAAATCTATCTATCTATCTATCTATCTATCTATCTATCTATCTATCTATCTATCTATCTATCTATCTATCTATCTATCTATCTATCCATCCATCCATCCATCCATCCATCCATCCATCCATCCATCCATCCATCCATCCATCCATCCATCCATNACCGCTGCCGCTACCGCTGCCGCTGCCGCTGCCGCTGCCGCTACCGCTTCCGCTGCCGCTGCCGCTGCCGCTACCGCTGCCGCTACCGCTGCCGCTACCGCTACCGGTGCCGCTACCGCTGCCGCTGCCGCTCCCGCTGCCGCTGCCGCTGCCGCTCCCGCTGCCGCTGCGGCTGCCGCTGCCGCTGCGGCTGCCGCTGCGGCTGCGGCTGCTGCTGCTGCGGCTGCCTCTACCGCTATCGATACCGCTTCCGCTTCCGCTGCCGATGCGGCTGCGGCTGCTGCTGCTGCTGCTACTGCTACTGCTACTGCTACTACTACTACTACTACTACTACTACTACTACTACTTCTACTTCTACTACTCCTAATACTACTACTACTACTAGTACTTATTGGATACACGTACATGATTTTGTCTTAGAGTTAAGGCTTTGATACATTTCATGCGTGTCCATACGTTACATTGGGAATATGTGCTTTTGTTTGCGATCTTTTTAAAATATGACAAACTATAGATGTCTTGATTTAACACGATCTGATCTCGTGTTCAGATTCGATTACATATATTCCTTTGGGAGAATGTCGAATGAGTCAACAATTGATCCGTTTTCTGTGTTTGTATTATATCGGACGCGATCATCAAGATCGGGTTTCCCGATTAAGTGCGTTCTTGTACGAGGTGGGACGTGTCCGTACGTTTACGCAGATGGGGTAAACACATTCGGATTGTAATTTTAATGTTAACTTCAGAGTCTTCTGAAAATAAAACACACGATTTTTTAACGTTAGGCAATCTTATAAATCAATAGTAATATTTAAATACCCGTTTGGACAAGTTGTCCTGTGATAAAAAGATTGCTTTTTGGAGTGGAACTGAAATGTTGTAATTGAAAATATTCATTTAAAATATTAATATTTAAATTTAAGCACATACAGCCGATATATAAAATATGGTTTTAAATACTTACACTTATTTCTTTTTCCTTGGATGCAATAAGACAGGCGTATGTTTAGTCTAGTCATTCCAGCATTATACATTCTTAACTGTTTTTATTTTACGAACATTTGCTAGACCATTTTAACAAAATAATAGGTTAATGGTTTGATAACGTGTTTTATAAATAACTGTCAAACAATCCTACAATTAGAATATTCTTTGATAAAGTAACCGGTATACTCTACCTCCTCTATACGCACTTTGTTAACAATAAAAAGAAACAACAGACCGTAAGTGACACTGGTGTCGAGGACACTTTATAATTTCTAATTATGACTATTGTACTCTCCGAATACTGGGCAGCTTTTGGGAAAAAAAAACATTTTCAAGAAGCAAACAATACTTGACCTTATACGAATATGAGGAATGTCGTTATTTTATTAGTCCCATATGTAACAATTAAATGCCATATACTAATTATCATTACGCGCAATTTGCCTCTGCATATTGTATGAGCTATTTTGTTGACGTTAACATCGCACATAATGATAAAGGTTAACGAACATTCCGTCGTAATTTTATTCAACGTATTTTTGGACAAGCAATTATATCTATAATGCTTTGGTATTTGTTTGGGATTAATAGTAACACATGATTACCCGCTACTAATGGTTGACATTAAAACCTTTTCCGCGGCATTTATTTCGTCTGATTCTCCAAGTGTAAAAGCCACATTCCAGGAAGGTCGACGTACCCATTATGTTGAGCATTTGACATATTTATCACATTAGTGATATGTCAAAGCGCAAAAAGCAGAACTGAGGTCAGAAACATAGTATTCAGAAGTCAATTCAAATACGTAATCGTTTAAACAAGAAATTCGGATAAACACATCCAGTGACATTTTATACCGTTGATAATCAGTGTTCACTACGCTGTGATACAGACGTCCCTGCTGCAACGCGCCCTGTAAACGTTGATAAAGTTGAAAGTATTGACTTTGAGAAAAACACTCGTATTTTTTATGCAGTTCACACGCATATTAAACAAGGTAAACGCGTTGATACCTAGTTATCTGTCACATAAAAACATAAAAACACCAAAATAAAAAACCATCAAAAATAACAAACCTCTTTCAAACCTCTGACATTCACACTATATCGGAACGTTCCATTATCTTCCTACGTCCGATACCGGTCTCAATGTCATTGTTCGTTACTTATAATTGTATTACATATTGTGTTGTATATTAAAACTTTTTTCCTTCTATATTACAACTTTCCTTTTTCTGATTAAAATGCCTCATTGTATGTTTACTTAAAAAGGACTACCACCAATTGAATTTTAAAGTTACAATCCTGCAAAAACTATGTACGGAGAAGAACAATACAAGACATGGTATTTCGTTCTTATCCATTTTCGGAGCATGTAAATCAGTTGTTACTATGTATGCATACTTTGTATATGATATGCTTGTTTCTGAAATAAAATATGTTTAAACTAACGTTGATAACACGCCGTCTTTTTCGGGATATCAGTAGGAAGAAAATGTATATTTACATTCTGTGAGCCACTTAATATTTATATTTCTTTTAAACAAATACGACCAATTAACTCCTCTGTGTTCATTCTTTCCGAGTTTTTTGTTTGTTTCAATATCGAGAGGTCGCAATAAAACAGTTATTGAAGGAAAACCTTCAACAAGTCTGTTTACGCGACTTTCGAGATGTACGGTTTTTAAATATCATTTTATCTCATAAAACATATAATATGTGTATGTGTACAGTACAATACTATCAATTAACGATTCATAATTTTAATGATGTTCTTTATCTATACTAAAAATATATTGCAAACAAATATTGGTTGAATCACCGTTTTTGTAACCTGAATTTTTAAAGCACATTATTAGACCGGGCCCCGTGTTCACAAAACGATTTTGCAATCGAAAATCGATTTCAACTGACATTGATTTTCATTTTTGTCTATCAGCTACAATGGAAATCCATTTTCAATGACAAGCAAAATCGATTTTCGATTGCAAAAAATGTTTTGTGAACACGGGGCCTGAATTGCAAATGACACACATAGCTCATCTGGAAAGGGATTTACACGATATTAATGTAGACTCAAACATGTATGACCTGAAAATTTTGAAGAGATGTTTTTCAGATTAAATGTAAAACTATTTTGTACTCAAAAACAGTTTACTTAACCTCATCTGGAAAGGGATTTACACGATATTAATGTTGACTCAAAAATGTATGACCTGAATATTTTGAAGAGATGTTTTTCAGATTAAATGTAAAACTATTTTGTACTCAAAAACAGTTTACTTAATAACTGTATCATATATAACAACAATATAAGGTTTATATTGACATAGATGGTTCTTTTTTTCTGAAACATTAAATACAATAGTTCAGCAGTAGAATTTCCATAAAGTACATAAGTAAATCTTATCTCAGAATATTTTAATGAAGCTAAATGATTAGAACCTCGGATTTACCAGTAAATCTTCAATCACTTTGATTAGTTGTTCTTTTATTTTAGACGAAACCTCGTGCTACATTACACAATTTTAAATATATATTCAACCTTTGTTTGTATTTTGTAGACACAAATGTTTCGCCCGATTTGTAAGTTTTCCTACTTGAAGTGTCAAAACAAATCATCGGTCTATTTTTGGCAATTATATATAATTATATGTCATTTAACGAAACATATTATTGTCATCAGATTAAATAGTTCGTTAGTGTTATAGTATTTACACATAGTATACCAAATATCTCATCATCTCATGTGTGCAAATCTATGAACATGTATTCAGCTGTCTCAAAACTTCATTTCATATGTACACCTAATTGAAACTAGGCTCTGCCATCAGAATAACTCAACTCATATGCGCTTATTTATAAATCTAGTTTTTTTTCTTTTTGAAATAATGAATGCATTAAAATGCATTAAATCGGGTTGATATATCGCAATAACTCATCTATATGTAAATAACTATTACACATGGTTCTGCTACAGCAATTACACAATTGTTCATTTCTAAGTTTTCCGATTCTTGTTATTTATATATTAGCCTCATTAGACTTTAACGTAAAAATATACATGCTTTACACTAAATACTGTATAACGCGCGGACTTAAACATTACAATATATCATTGTTCAACCAATACTGCTTGTACGTGCATTGCTATATGTAGTGAGTAAGTATTAGCTACAGAGTGTTTCATTTTGGACAAAGAACAATTGAACTATGCTATTTATTGCATACGTAAATTGATTATATGCTTACATTTTCACTATAGGTCAGCGAAATATGACTTCCACCTCCAGATACATGATGTGCACTGGCTGTTGCAGATAGTATTGGCACTACCGGCCCTAGACTTTTGGCTGGGGAATGTGCTGGACATAATCATTTATGGTATGATGCAATTGTATGTTATTGTAGCGTCGATTGGTCTGGAATGTAATTGTAATCTAAGCATTAAAACGGATGAGGAATAGATTTGTTTAAATGCACCGTACATACTGCTACGTACATGTTATATTTATCTATTCAAAGTCTAGTTGGACGTTTCAATTGCAGAACACTTAAACTTCGTAACGTCTTTTCCATAAAGAAGTGGTGCATTGAACCTTATCCAATGTAGCCCCACTGCTTATTGTATTTAATGGCTCAGCCACACTGAGTCTTAGGCCTTTAGAGGCTCGACACTTTGATACATTTTCGTATGAATTTTACCAAGCCACAAAACGACGCAAACAATATAAGAACGCACGTTGGTCTTCAATTAATCATGTGCTATTACCAATTGTACCAAAACAAACCGTACAGTTGTATGTCAACTCAAACAGGGAGTATTGTAGATAATCATTCACTCACCACGCAGGTATGTTGCATCGCATTTTAGTGTCAACCTAACGTCGGTGTTCAACACCAAATTTCGTTCTATTAGTTTCGCATTCCATTGGTATTTTGTCAAAATAGCGCCTTCATATTATGGTCACTCTAATCATCATCATTTTCATTATCATAAGGCCATAATTGTCATAGACGTTGCATTGTCGTTCTCATATGTTTATTTTTTTGTTATGAAGACAGTTTTTAACAAATATATCCATGTTGATGGGGATGATCATAATGGTGATAATGATGAATACGACTGGAATCTTGATTTGTTTAAATGTGTTTGTTTATAACCGTTAAAAACGTATAAATGCCTCCGTGACGAATAGACAAGCCACTTAGTTTTCTGAGATAACACGCTTATTCCATGACACTCCTTGCGTGTTGAACTCAATCGTGATACATCGACAATCTCCGGAATCCTCCGTAAGATAGGCAGATTTAAGCAATAAATCGTCTGCTGATCCAGAGTGTCTTGAACCGTGAGGCGGCGATAATTGGTATATGATTGGTCGATCAGTTAGTTTGACTTGCAGTTGGCGATTGGGGAATAATAAAAAAACAACTATATAGAGCTAACTTTATTTGTCAATTGAACATTAAACAAGCAATAAATGGCTATTAGCTACATACACAGACTATGTGATAAGCCAGAGCGTTATACTGGTACAAAAGTTCCCAATGCATACAATATGAACAGTCCAGTCGCCAATAGAGGGAATTCCCCAAAAGAGACACAAAATTATAGTTCATGATTACTACTTGTATTGTTAATTAATATACAAAATTTAAGTATAATCTTTGGTATAAACAATGGATTCATTATGGTTTTGTTCATACATAATTTGAATATTGATTGACTTGTGTTTTATATATATATTATTTATATATATATATATGTAAATAAATATAAATGTAAATGTACACAAAATCTAAAAATAAAATAGACGTAAGTGGGCAATCAATAAAGAATTTCCAAACAATGAATTAAATCAACAGTTTTTAAAATAAATGATAAGAACTCAAACGTTTTTAAGAAATGTTTTGATCATTTTTATGTTCCTTATCCTTGTCTGAATGTTTACCTATTTACACGAATATTACATTATATGTATTAATAAAGACTTTTTTTCTAAAAATCCTCTTGTTTACATCGTCCCCTGAGTCCTTACATGTACTGATTAAATTTGAATGAAAGGCAGATATATTCCATGAAAAAAGATGCGTTCAACATAGGATGTTGTATTGTATTCAATTTTATGTTAACTCTGTATCGGGACTCAAAAAGCAGCAAATATATAAATTGTCAGGAAAATATCGGTTTTATGAACCCTGAAACATCATAGGCATGCAGTTTGCAAAAAAAATAAATAATGTTCATGATAACCCTGAAATATCTACATGTTTATGCACTGACATAGTTTCTATGCTCAAATCAATAATCTGTTGGAAAGGAACTATGCAATTCTGACAATAGTTTCACAGATGTATGTTCTGTAAATAATAAAACAATAATGATAATAATAATATTTAATATAAAAACATTCCCGAAAAGTAGTAGATTAAGTGGCACACTTTATCAAAATGACATATAACAAATAGAGAACATATTTTGGTAAATTTGTTCAGATAAGCCATTTTATTGAAAGAAAAGCACCAAATCAGAACATTAAGATTAATAAAATTGCAACAACAACAAGTTTTGTCATTACATGTATCAAAAATGCGTATAAGTTAAATAAATAATATTTATCAAAGAAACATAGTCAATAATAGCAATACTAAAACAACACTATATAAGCATTTCCCTGAACCAAGAACACCAGATAAAAAATAACAACCAATATTTAAAACAAGATGAACAACAAATAAATTAAAGCAATCACAACGAGTTTTCATACCACCCTGGAAAATAAAGTAAAACTGTATCCGCTGCTAAAAAAATGTCTAAAACGTTTTTGTGTAAAGTTAATTCATTAATGATAATGTTTAAACATTTATATGTATATGCACATGCACGGACAGAGCATATATAGTATACATAAAAAGGAAGTATAAGATTTAAACGTACGTAAATTTCTAAAACATATACATAAACATATGTGCATATATTAACTATTGATACAAATTAACATACTTTACAACAACATAGACAATGATTATATATGTGTACCATATATCGAATGAGGTTCAGTTAACTTTGTATCTCATTAGAAACAAAAGTAAGTATGTATATAAGTCGTGTTCTGAGAAAACTGGGCAAAATGCTTGTGCGTAAATTGTCATCCCAGATAAGCCTGTGCAGTCCGCACTGGCTAATCAGGGACTACAATTTCCGCTTTTATGGAATTTTTCGTTTAAATGATGTCTCTTCATAGCGAAAATTCAGTTTAGGCGGAAAGTATGGTCCCTGATTAGCCTGTGCGGACTGCACAGGCTCATCTGGGATGACACTTTACGCACATGCATTTTGTCCAGTTTTCGCAGAACACGACACATATGAGCAACGTTCAAGAGTCAGTTTTGAAAATGAATGGCTGATGAAGAGCTGGGTACAAATTCTGACAAGATGTGAATTTAGCGATTCCAACATATCAAAAGATACAAAACTGAAAAAAAAAACACACAATAGAATTTAGATTAAAAATGCCATCAAACAACTGAACACAGAAAATAAAAATAGTATTTTTAAAATACACCAACATATTCTTAAAAAAAAATGCGTAGTTTAAAAACAGTATTAAAAATGCCTAAGTACTCACAATTAAAGAAATAAGATTATGGTGGGTCAAATCTTTGCGAAACTGTAGAATAGTAAAAACTTCAACTCTCAATCAAGGGAACAATTTTAAACAGAAATTCCATGTAAAAACATGTCATTCATTTTCTTATAAAACAAGAAACCCTGTAGATTATTTACTAGAATAATATGTATTGAACATTAACAGTACAGTCTCCATATTAATTTGTGTATTCCACAGGCCACATTTATATGAAAATTAAAGTGAATATATTTTTTATTTTTTAATTTGATTTTGTACTTAGATATGAGTTGGTGTCTAGAAAACCAGGCTTAATGCATGTGCGTTAAGTGTCATCACAGGCTACTTTCCACTTTTATGGATTTGTTTATAATCAGGAACGATAATTTACGCACATGAATTAAGCCCAGTTTTCCAAGAGAAAGACTCATATACATGTATATTTATCCAGGCTAGGTAAATTGCAGGATTTTTATAATGACAAGTCCAAGATTTTCAGGTAATTACAAGTATGTTAATATACAACTGTATAAAGCAGATATATTCATATTTGAGTCACAATATTTATGATCTTTGGTATTTACGCAATTTACAATTAAACCTCTTCTTAACATCTTTAATATAAAATCTCTTCTGTGTTTATCAACTTTAAAATCATTACTTTATTTATTAATTTTATATTGTATTAATGAATTTTTACTCTTTCTATTTCTTAACATTTACTTATTCACGTTAATATCTCTATTTAATCACTTCTACACACATAAATGCATTTACAATCATTCCAGACTTTACTATATATACATGTATTCCACAGTGGTTGTGCTTTGTTCTCTTCTTGACTTAATGTCTTTCCTCTACTTAATCCACCTTGGGCCTAGTTTGTTCTTTGAGTTCCTCTGCGTGGAAGAGGGCCTGCTTGCTGAGGTACTTCTCTCTCAACATCTGCATCTTAACGTTGTAAGGCATGTCTGGGACCAGGTACATCACCAGCCAGGTCAGGAACACTATCAGGTTCTATGATGAAGAATAAACACCAGTTGTAAGTGCAGATATATTTGATAAACTGGGATTAAGGCATGTGCGTAAAGTGTCCCAGATTAGCCTTTGCAGTCTGCACAGACTTATCTGGGACGACACTTTCCACTTTTATGGATTTTTTCATTTAAAGGAAGTTTCTTCTAAACAAAAATCAATGTAAGGTGGAAAGTGTTGTCCCTAATTAGCCTGTGCAGATTGCACAGGCTAATCTGGGACAACACTTCACGCACATCATTACTCTCAGTTTTCCCAGCACAAGGCTCTCACTTACCTTCCAATAACAGCCAAAGAGCAATATTAAAAGTGTGTAAATAGTTCAGCTTTCAACATGTATCGTCAGTTGATCTTAGTTTAAATTTCTGCCTAATTATCAAGAGAATACATTAAAATGTCATTGAATCTGTGTCAACTCTCTACCAACTGAGCAAGAACGCTCAGTTCATAAATGACCACCGTTAATCAAACTAACTTATCAGCCAATAAGATACTTCTTTATTGCAGATATCTTGTCCAACAAACAAAGCGGTTCATAGTACAAGAAAACGTATCATAAATAACACAACTAAATGGGAGGAGAAATCCTTTATATGGCAACTGGTGAATTTCTTGATTGATGAGAAAAGAAAACACAAGTCCAGTTAACCCTTTACCACTCAGATATGCACTTTGATGTGTTAGAAGTCCCTTAGAAATCAAATTTAATTTTACAACCTTTTTACGTAGATTCAAGTTTAAAAGGCTTTATTTCCAACCCTTAGATACTGATGAGCAGCAAAAAGCATAAAACCTGAACAGCCTTCGAGTTACTCCCAGGCTGTTCTGGTTTTATGCTGATCGCCTATATCTATTTTAACTTTGCTTCTGAGTGGGTTAGGGTTAAGGTTTCAAGCTCTCATATACAATCCAACCAATCTCACCTCAAACACGACAATAAATGCAAGCTGTGCTGCCAGTACATGCCAGAAGGCCATCTTGTACGTGTAGGGCTCTGTGTCAGTGGGAGGCTCCCTATAGCCTCGGTACCTGCAGATATATTTGGTCATTGCTCCATGAAAAGGGGGTTTAATGCATGTTCGCCAAGTTTCATCCCAGATTAGCCTGTGCAGTCCGCACAGGCTAATCAGGGACGACACTTTCCGCTTTATATTTTATATTTTTCATTTAAAGAAAGTCTTTTCTTAGTAAAAATCTTAGTAAAAATCTTGTTGAGGCAGAAAGTGTCGTCCCTGATAAGCCTGTGCGGACTGCACAGGGTAATCTGGGTTGACACTTTACGCACATTCATTAAACCCTCTGTTCACAAAGCAATGCTCATTTAAGTATGGTGGAAACAGAAACGTAGAATTGTAAAATGATTATTAACTGTTTAAAATTTCTGTTATCTCTGTTGCTACATAATGCATGAACAGTGTCGCTGTTTACTTGTTTTTCTCACAGTAACTTTTTTGGTTCCTATGAAGCAAAGTGAACTTTATACTGACTTTGGACAAAACATTCCTTTAAACGCTAACATACCTTTAAAGGAAAAATACCCAATTTAATTGTCCTTTTCAGTCACTTTGAAACTATTAAAGGGCTGACTCTGTTTGAAAAACTTATTAACACAATCTGAAGCAAAACCCAATTAGCAGCTTGCAAATATTTACCTAATACTTGTGACATATTAGCAAAAATTACGCTTTCCAACAGTATTATTTTGTTTCCTTCAATTAAATCTGTGCACACCCTTCACTATTTAAAGAATGCCAGATCAATATTTCATTAAAATGGTTGCAATACCATGTTTAACTCTTACAGTGCTGGAACCGGATTAAGAAGGTCTTTGCAAATAGTTTGGATCCAGATGAGACGCCACAGAACGTGGCGTCTCATCAGGATCCAAACTGTTTGCTATTCTGATAGTGGTCTTTGAAAAAAAATCGAAGAAAATGCTAATTTTAGAAATTCAGCAGACGACATTTAAGCAGACGACAAATTTCCCAGCATGCAAATGTTAAACTACATACTGACCATACCATGTTTAACTACATACTGACCATACCATGTTTAACTACATACTGACCTAATGTATTACAACCTTTCGCTGTTTGTCAAACATTCTACATAAAGTCCACTTACATGCATGTTGTAACGTTCCCAAATTCTTTGAACTTCGGATCCTCAGGCATCGAGTCCTTTTGGAAGTCCGCAGTGTTGAATACTGACATACGAAAAGTCTCGTAGTATCCCGTCATTGTCTGGTCCGGGCTGTAGACGTACTTGTACACCATACGTGGGATGAACTCTGATGTGAAGGCAATGATTGCTGCCTGAAATGCAGTAGCAATATTGGTACAGGTATAGCAATTATTGCACAAGCAAAAACATATCGACAAAGTTGTTTGCAATTTAATCCGTAAGTTAACTGAATCGTGATTAAAGATAAGAGACACATTTTCCTTTTTACTGAACTAATCTCCACAAATGCTAAAATCTATAATATCTGTAGAATTAGTTCAAAATTTGTGCTAATTTTTGGCATTGATAAACAAGGTTCATAACATATAACATTTTAAATACAATCATCGAGTGTGGATTGAATTCAGGAACTCTTGATCTCTACATGGACATAATATCAAACAAAGGTCTTTAGTCCAAGTTGAATAGTCCTTCTGGGAAAACATGGCTAAATGCATGTGCGTAAAGTGTCGTCCCAGATTAGCCTGTGCAGTCCTCAAAGACTAATCGGGGATGACACTTTCTGCTTTAATGGTATTTTTTGTTTAAAGGTAGTCTCTTCTTAAAAGACCTCAACCACTCCTGGGCGACCCTGGAAAGGCTTTCAAGCGACCGACACCAGCGGAGAACCTTTGTTGCTGCCCTACACGCCACCCGGCTTGCAAGCGACAGACAACAGTGGAGAACCTTTGTTGCTGCCTTACACGCCACCCGGCTTGCAAGCGACCGACAACAGTGGAGAACCTTTGTTGCTGCCCTACATGCCACCCGGCGTGAAAGGCAGTAGGTAAGTAAGTAAGTCTCTTCTTACAAACATCGAGGCTAATCTGGGACAACAGTTTAGGCACATGCATTTAGCCTCGTTTTCCCGAAGTGAGGGGCACATGAATGGACTATTGTTGAGGAATACTCACGTTGGAGACAACAGCAAGAGCTGAGATTCCTTGCAAAATGCCAAACCAGATTCCTAAAATGAAAGCGTAACAGTTTTTTTTAAATAGGACATAATTTTCTGAAAGTTGTATATACTGATGAAATGTAAAAAAAAATATATGTATACAGTTTAAATAATTAAAATTCAAAGGAGACATAAGGAGCATATGTGTTTGCTTTTCTTACAATATAGAGTTGTATATTCTAGTTAAAGATACACGTTATTTTCACAAACGCTTGATTAATCTTCAATCAAATAAACATAATCTACGATCATGCTGATGCAGTTGACAAAAATCCCTTGTTCTCACCGATATCCTGTGACCGTAGGGCCAGGGGACGCTTCCACTGCGTGACAAACTTGTACGCATCCAGCCGTATCTCAATGATGTTATTGAGTAGGGCAAAGAACGGGGCCAGGGGGAAGGCTGCCACAAATATGGTAACAAAGCCGTACTGGATCACTGTGAGAAACAAATAAACATTGCAATAAATGAGCCGCGCTCTAGGAAAACCACGCTTAATGCAAGCTTGTAGTATCATTCAATATTAGCCTGTGGAGTTTCATTTTCAAAAGACTTTCTGGATTTTTTTTGTATTCACAAACGTATAAACTTGGTTACGGTATGAAGTAGAGCTTAGCACAGTTGTGACGACTGACCTCATATCCTGTCTGCTTTATGAAGAAAAACTATTTATAATCGTGTTTTAATAAGTTTATGTTGAAAAATTGGTATAACGTACTGCTGCAATTTATAGCATAGGACAAGATTAATTGAACATGAACAACATCGTATTATAAGGAACATGCATGTCTGAACGTTGAATTTTAACAAGAGATGTGTTTGTTAGAAACACAATGCCCCCTACTGCGCCGCTTTGAAATACAATTTCTATTTATTGTTTGGCAGGTATAGAAATTATCTCCCTCTAAAGCTTATTACTTTCCTTGGATTGTGTTTTTTGACCTTTGACGTTGAAGGATGACCTTGACCTTTCACCACTCAAAATGTGCAGCTCAATGAGATGCACATGCATTTCAAATATGAAGTTGCTATGTTCAATATTGCAAAAGTTATGACCAAACTTTAACCAAGGTTAAAGTTTTGGACAGACAGACAGACAGACTGACAGACAGACAGGCCAAAAACAATATACCCCCTCTTCTTCGAAGAAGAAGTGAAGAAGAACTTGAAGCAACCAATAGTAAAGATAACAAGCAATGGTTCTAAACAAATAAAACTGATGTGGTGTTGGCTGTAATAAATGTGTTGTGTGCCTCATGCGATGGTATCTTAATTTCTGTTGCTTACTGACCAATAAACTCAATGATAAGGGATATTAATTTTGAAAACCATTCAGGGGAGGAAAATACCCGCCCACTTGCAGTATTACACCAAAATTTCTACCGCTTGAAGTGTTAAACCAAAACCCCATCACTTTTAAAAAGATGCAGCAAATTAAATAATCTTTTGAAAAACTATTTGACATTGTTAAGGAGATAATCAGCTGAAGGTAGATATCACATTCCTAAAAGTTACAGTAAAATCATTATTATTTGTGAGACATTAATTTTGGTTGATTTCGTGGATTAAACCATCCACGAATTTACC
The DNA here is from genome assembly GCA_007657795.1 of Dreissena rostriformis. Taxonomy (NCBI): domain Eukaryota; kingdom Metazoa; phylum Mollusca; class Bivalvia; order Myida; family Dreissenidae; genus Dreissena; species Dreissena rostriformis. Next base: position 163,475 of record VMBQ01001544.1, read on the forward strand.
AAAAACAGTGACAAATACATTGGTAAATAACAGACTCAATTTTCTCTTTTTTTCAAAATCAGAAATCCATGAATTAATGTCAACTAGTCATTTTTTTTTAAACAATGACCTTTCAGGCCGAAGAATATAAATGATTTTTCAGTATATCGAAAACAGTATACAGTATATTGTATATATCGTAAACAAGTCGGGTGGTGCGGTAGTTGCGTGGTAAAACTCTGGTCTACCATTCCAGAGGTTGTGGGTTCAATCCCTGGCCGGGGCACTGGAAATTTCAGAAATGCTTCAAGTGTTTCCCACCCAACTAGAGATGTACTGTTATGAAACCCAGGTAATTCTCGCATGTATCAGTGCTATACACTGAGCACGTAAAAGACCCAAGGGATCTATTTGCAAAGAGCTAGGGTATCGCACCAGGATTCCTTGTATCTCGAAACTAGCTATCTCTGCTTGCTGTCTCTTCAGCAAAACCAAAGGACTCCATTGGAAATAAGTGCTTGCACTTTCATGGGTTATCATTGACTGCAAGGTCAAAAGAAATACACAAGTCTCAGTAATCACCCATCTCCAGGTACTCTTCAAACAGGCCCAGTTTAGGCTGGTCAACCAGGTTGTAGTCCTGTTCCCAGTGTGTGTACACCTTGTGGTCCTTGTCATCTAGCACCTTACGGGACTTGCACCACACCATCACCTTCCTACAGCACGGGAATATAGCAGAATTAGGACACAATGAACCCATTTATGCCGAGTGGACTCTCCCATCCTTCTAAATTGGNCAATAGTAAAGATAACAAGCAATGGTTCTAAACAAATAAAACTGATGTGGTGTTGGCTGTAATAAATGTGTTGTCTGCCTCATGCGTTGGTATCTTAATTTCTGTTGCTTACTGACCAATAAACTCAACGATAAGGGATGTTAATTTTGAAAACCATTAAGGGAAGGAAAATACCCGCCCACTTGCAGTATTACACCAAAATTTCTACGACTTGAAGTGTTAAACCAAAACTCCGTCACTTTTAAAAAGATGCAGCAAATTAAATAATCTTTTGAAAAACTATTTGACATTGTAAAGGAGATAATCAGCTGAAAGTAGATAAATCACATTCCTAATAGTAACAGTAAAATCATTATTATTTGTGAGACATTAATTTTGGTTGATTTCGTGGATTAAACAATCCACGAATTTACCAAAAACAGTGACAAATACATTGGTAAATAACAGACTCAATTTTCTCTTTTTTCAAAATCAGAAATCCATGAATTTATGTCAACTAGTCATTTTTTTTAAAACAATGAACTTTCAGGCCGACGAATATAAATGATTTTTCAGTATATCGAAAACAGTATACAGTATATTGTATATATATGTCATGTTCTGAGAAAACTGGGCATAATGCTTGTGTGTAAATTGTCGTCCCAGATTGGCCTGTGCAGTCCACACAGGCTAATCAGGGACGACACTTTCCGCTTTTATGACATTTTCCGTTTAAATGAAGTATCTTCTTAGCAAAAATCCAACTAAGGCGGAAAGTGTCGTCCCTGATTAGCCTGTGCGGACTGCACAGGCTAATCTGGGACGACACTTTACGCACATGCCCAGTTTTCTCAGAACACGACTCATATCGTAAACAAGTCTCAGTAATCACCCATTTCCAGGTACTCTTCAAACAGGCCCAGTTTAGGTTGGTCAACCAGGTTGTAGTCCTGTTCCCAGTGTGTGTACACCTTGTGGTCCTTGTCATCTAGCACCTTGCGCGACTTGCACCACACCATCACCTTCCTACAGCATGGGGATATAGCAGGATTAGGACACAATTGTGTCGTGTTCTGAGCAAACTGGGCATAATGCTTGTGCGTAAAGTGTCATCCCAGATTAGCCTGTGCAGACCGCACAGGCTAATGCAGGACGACACTATCCGCCTAAACTGGATTTTCGCTAAGAAGAGACTTCATTCAAACGAAAAATGTCATAAAAGCGCAAAGTGTCGTCCCTGATGAGCCTGTGCGGACTGCACAGGCAAATCTGGGATGACACTTAACGCACATGCATTATGCCCAGTTTTCTCAGAACACGACACATATAGCAGGATTAGGACACAATTAAGCAGTTGTTTCATGGAATTTGCCCCCAAAGTTTGGAGCATGCGAGGGCCATTAAAATAAAAATATTGTTTAATTTCATTTTTGATTTAATCAGAGGCAAGGACAAAGCAGAGAATATATTTGTTATACATTAATCCCACACATTAGGCTTATAAGATGCTTCCATTTTGCACTATTAGCTCTTTAACAAATGATAAACAGTCTGCCAGTATGGCGTAAAATTAACCAAAATTAATAGAGAAAACAAAGAACTCTACTTTACGTCTTCATAATTGGGTGTCATGGGAGAACAGGGCTTAACATATGTTTACTGTCTGTGATCAGCAATCATCTTTTATCTTACACAAATATATATAATAACAATATAATAATATTAGGAAACATAACACTTTTACATTTGCTATTAATTTTGTCTTTTTATAATATACTTTATTTGCTCTTTTAAGATTTTCAAACATTTGTAAATGGTATATTGTATATTTATGTATAAAGATATTATATTCTAACAATTGATTACAACATTTATTGTTGACTCATACTAACTAAAATGTATGTACGGTATGGAGCAGGATGACCTCAACCTGCACATACCTGTGGACGAGGAAAATAAAGTATCATTATGGAAAAAAAAGAAAAGGAAACATAACACTTACGGTAGAATGATTTCTTTGAAGTTTGCGAAGGCCTGCTTGCCCACCATGATGATGCCCAGCTGAATACAGAGCTCTATGAGACAGCCTGCGGGGTCACACTGTGGGGAGAGAGACAAATGGGTTGAAAATATGGGTCACGTTCTGAGAAAACTGGGCATAATTCATGTGCGTAAAGTGTCATCCCAGATTAGCCTGTGCAGTCCGCACAGGCTAATCCGGGATGACAATTTCCGCCTAAACTGGATTTTCGCTAAGAAGAGACATCATTTAAACGAAAAATTCCATAAAAGCGGAAATTGTCGTCCCTGATTAGCCTGTGCGGACTGCACAGGCTAATCTGGGATGACAATTTACGCACAAGCATTTTGACCAGATTTCTCAGAACACGCCACATAT
>VMBQ01001545.1:0-17724 GCA_007657795.1 Dreissena rostriformis
AATACATGATTTAACATTTTACACTGGACTTGTCATGTAAAGTTGTAATCTAAACTATGTTATGTACTGATTATTTGACGTGTATATAAATAAACATTAATGGTTTATACGAAAAAAAATTGACATGTTATATAATGATTTATAGTGGAAACAGTTCTGTTTCCCAATTATACATGTCCGCTTAAAGTCCGGCAAATATAAAACAGTGTGTTTATGTGAAGGTTTGGAGTTTAAATTTTAGCTGAGAGTTGCATGAAATAGATGAGATTTTTGTAGCTACCTGTGTAGAGTTTCAATATAAAAACTAATCCAGAAATCTGCATGTCTCAGACTGACAGAAAATATAAATTCTAATTTTACTTCTAAACTGTCATGTGCTTTTTGTGTGTGTTTATCTTTATTTAAAATGAAGAAGATGATGTTCATTATGAAAACATACCCTAGTTACCTAATTGCTTTTAGAAAAAGTTGAAATTAGTTTTAGTTCCCATAATACTGTACAAAATTCTGCTGAGAATGCATTAGTTTTGCATTTTAAATAGTTTAGAATGTATACAAAAAGGCGGTGAACCGGTAGTCAAATATAATAGAATACCCAATAAGGTATGAGCGTTTAATAAGTTATTGCTGTCTTTGCATTTCTTAATTTGATGACAATTATGTTGTAGGTTTGCTAGGTGTTCCTCTATTACACAGAGGTGATTAAACGTGGAGATTTGTATTATATTCCTGGTGTTATTCTTATGTTTACTCCCCAATTTAAGTAACATTTAATTTTCAGTCCCAGTATTATTTTATTTTTCTTTGCAAATTTATGATGGGTCAACATTATTAATTTCTTCCTTATCAGCATATTTATGAATTTTATCAAAGAATAAAATATCTGACCATGTATAGATCACTCAATTTTAATTGGTTATGTGTGTCACATACTGACTGTGTATTATTCCATATTAGGTCAGTAGCCATTTATATCCTGTCAGTAATATCATTCATTACTGATATAAATGTTGGAGTAATAATTGAAAAGTACAAAGTTAAATGCAAGTGTAAGTTACTTAACAATTTTAAGGAATCATTTATCATGAGTCACTGGCTTTTTACTTACAAAGCTTGGTGTGATACAAGGAGGTACATTTATAAATTGACTGACTCTGTATCACACCGCTCAATTTCAGTTAGAAGCAGGGCAACTAATATTTCCTGGCTTAACCTTTTTTTAACGTAAAATTTACTTTTGTACTGGTGTTCAATAGCATCTGTTGCTATATTAGTGCATATAAGTTGCATAATAATTTGAATTATGCGTGGGTTATAATTTGTTCAGCAGATTGCTTTAAAATCCTTCAAGCTGTCGACTGAAAGTATATATTGATATTTATAATAACCTTCTATTAGCAAGTTTGTCTTTGCATAGTATGATTTTATACACATACATGTGTATATAAATAAAGTATACATGCTTCTTTGTTTTTTGTTTAGTTTCCCAAGGTCAGTTATAGTTATATACCTGGTTGCTCGTATTCTTTACCTATTTCAAATTTTTAGAGGAAGCAATTCTTGCTAGTTTTTTTTTACATTTCCCTCACATTTGCCATGTATGATGCACTTCCTGATTTCATATTTTTTAAAGCGCAAGTTTTTTTTATTAATAGGTATTTTGTTTGTAATTACCACATTGTATACAATTAATTAACAAAACTTAACTTTACCTTGATTTTTTTTTTACTTCTTTTAAAAATGAATCCCCGAGTTTTCACTATTTCTATCAAATTGAAATACATTAATGGATCAACAGATATTATTTAAACATTCAGCAATATGCTTTTGAACAAATCGCTTATCAATGGTATGAAAACATTCATATGAAACAGTTTTGATACTTATTTCCATATTCTGATTTGGGCACAAATTATGTTGTGTTGAAACTAGCGGTCTAATATAATATTAAATTGTATTTCTATTTTAATGTTCTGGTGATGGTTTTAGGTTTTAAGCATGTTATTGATTTTTGCTACCGTGGGTGCTGTGGTGAATGTGCTATTTAATTTTGATTTACTATTTTTATTTTTGCAGAAAAATCGTTGGAAGGTAAATAAAAATAGTTGTAGATCTTTGAATGTTTGTTCTTCAGTATATAACAAGTATCTTTCTCTCACCCTTTCTTCAATACAGAATAATTATTTAAACTTTGTAATGTGTTTTTATTAGGAATGTTCTTTCATTAACAAAACAAAACTTATTTTTAGTCTGCAACAAATAAATAAAAATCATAATCATGTAATACTTTGTTCCACTGCTGTAAGACATTTGGTGTGTGTGTGTCTTCAAAAAGAAATATCCCTTATTTGTTCTTTTTTTTGTGCCAGATATTTGTTCAAATGGTAAGCAAGTTGTGCTTAATGACTTCTGGGTTGTTCCTTCCATAGTTTTGAATAGTATAACATGGCTTGTGTCCAGTCTGTTCTAACTAAGCACTTGAAGAGCCAACAAGCAATCTTATTGAGACGTGCTCTGTGAAAAGGGGGTTTAATGCATGTGCATATAGTGTCGTCCCAGATAAGCCTGTGCTGTCCGCTCAGGCTTATCAGAGACGCCATTTTCCCTTTTAAGATTTTTTTGGTTTAAAGAAAGTATTTTCTTAGCAAAACTCCAGTTTAGGCGGAAAGTGTCTTCCCTGATTAGTCTGTACGGACTGCACGTGCATTTGTTAAACCCCCTTTTCACAGAGCAAGGCTCAATTTAATAACAGCTCCATATGTGTTATTCTAGACTGTTCTGTTTCACATAATTCAAGTGTTTTCACAACATGTGTATCAATTAGGAAGTCATTTTTGTAACTACCCTAGTGTTCAACAGCAGTTTGCTTCAACAGCCGTATTCTGTATCTCTAATTTTCTGTTGACTTTTGCTTAGGTTAGGACTGTTAGCATCTTGTTCTGCATATTTCTTTCTTTTTTTTAACAATATATCAGGAATGATAAATTGGATGAACCCGTTGATATTGAATGATGATTTTTATGAGATTTTGTTCCTCACATAATTGTGTTTCTTGTACTTGCATATGACACTCAACAGTTTATTATTGAGGTCCATTATTGAGGTTAATATTAAAAAGGCCATTTTGTAAGCCTAATGACTAACAAGTATTATAGTTCCCAGATCCACAGAACACTTAATTGTGTGAGTTCCCAGTGAGTTCTTGTGTGTTACTGCTCATCTGGAAGAGTTCCATCATTAATTTAGCACAGGCTCATCAGGGACGACATTTTCTGCTTTTATGGAATTTTTGTTTAAAAGGAGTCCCTCCTAAAGCCCCAGTCCCATACAGATGACGGATCAACACGGTTCATATCCGTAATGATTCGGCATGTGAACCATGTAGCCGCTGTGTAGCTCCTTGTCGATCCATGTAGGTCCTTGGCGCCCCTGGGGGCCAACACGGCAGTTTTGGGAAGATCAAAACTGCCGTCTTGATTCGTGACGATCCGGGATGATAGCACCATCCTGGATGGTCCGTGTAGCTGCCGTGTGGGGTCCGGGGACAGCCGTATAGTGTGCAGGGACAACCATATTTATTCCTTGGTTATCCGTGTGCTTCCTTGACAGTCCGGGAACACATTTCAGACCCTTGTCCTTGGGACCGTGACGGCATTTGTAAGTTTGTCTCCTGTGCTACCGACAATGCTACCTGGGTGAAGAGATGACGACCGAGGACAAGCTGATGCTGATGAGATGCCAGATTCTACTGCAAAAAGCTCAGGTTGAAAACAATATGCTTATGCGAAGCTATGTCAGAGAAATAGAAAATTTAAGAAAAACATTTATCTAAACCAGTGAATAGAATGAAAAGCAGAACCATCTGGGTCAGACAATGGCTCGCCAGATGACCAGGCCTGGTTGATTATGTACAGCTGAAGGACGAACTCACAAAAAAAGACACAAAAGGCTTCTTTAATATCCTGCACACGGGCTATCAGATATACTAAGAGATTCTGACAGGTATTGAGCAAAGAATCAAGCCGAAGAAGTTAAACTGCAGGAAGCATCTGACAGCTGGTATTGAGTTTGCAAAAACATTGCGGTACCTAACATCGGGGACAGTGACCGCTGTCGGATGTATGTCTTTCGGGTCGCACACAGCAACATCTCGAAGATCATCCTTCAGGTCTGTGATGCGTACTTGTAGAATTTGCTGAGGAACAAATGCCCTGTCCTGACACACCAGATGAGTAGAAAAGCATCGTCAAGCAGATGCGCGACCTATAGCAGTTGCATTACTGTGTGGTTGTATTGGAATGGAAAAACATCGTCGTACATATTCCTTGGTGTGGTAGCTCCTTACACTACAGCTATTACCATTCCATAATTCTCCCTGACCGTCGATGCTCAAAAATCCCAAAAGGCCACGAATCATCCCGGTTCTTGAGCTGGAGGATCTGGGGCGATCCCGGACTGCCGAGTCCATCTCGCTTATATGGGACTGGGGCTTAAACAAAAATCCATTCTAATTGGAAAGTGTTGACCCTGATAATCCTGTTGGTACTGCTCTTACATCTCTGGGAGATACTTAATGTGCATCAATTAAGCCAGGTTTTCACAGAAGCGGCTTATTTTCGATTGTTTTTAAATCTTCTGCTTCAGTTTCTTCAACATTTTTTGCCTGATAAAGATCTAATTATTATCCTTGCTCTCTCTTATTCATTGTGATATTTCTTTTTCCACTTAGTTGTGTTATAGAACATAATCACCCTAGTTGCTTGTTTTATTGTTCTTAAATATTAATATTGAATTTCCTGCTATTCTTCAAATAATTTAAAAACAAAGCTGATTAAAGTTCACTAAACCCTTAAGAGTATAATGAAGAACAACTTGTTGATAATTATTGATTCATCATCTGTACTGATAGTGAATAAAATGATCTTGACAGAACAAATAAGTGATTAGATTTTTCATTATTTAATTGGCTTTGTTTGTTTAGAATACCTCTGATTTCTGAATTTTTTCCAAAAAGATTTTGCCAATGCTTTATTACAACTACTGTTAAAAATTAATGGAATCATATTGGTTCTGCAGATATTTATCAACACATAGTAAAGGTATAACAAAATTAAATAAATAAAAAATCAAAAGATTTATAAAGCCTTTTTTTTCTTTGGTCAGATCTATGCTTGGAGAAGCGAGTCTTCTACAGAATGATCTCTGGTCTTCATGCAAGCATAAACATCCACCTGTCGTACCAATACCTGTTCCCAGGTAAGTGTTTGTTTGTCTTAATTCACCTGTCCTGCAAATACCTGTTCCTAGTTGAGTTTGAGTATGTTGGTCTACATTCACCTGTCATACAAATACCTGTTCCTAGGTGAGTTTCAGTATGTTGGTCTACATTCACCTGTCATACAAATACCTGTTCCTATGTGAGTGTTTGTTGGCCTATATCCCCCTGCGCTACCAATACCTGTTCCCAGGTGAGTTTGAGTATGTTGGTCTACATTCACCTGTCATACAAATACCTGTTCCTAGTTGAGTGTGGGTATTTTGGTCTACATTAACCTGTCATACAAATACCTGTTCCTAGGTGAGTTTGAGTATGTTTGTATACATTCACCTGTCATACAAATACCTGTTCCTAGGTGAGTGTGGGTATTTTGGTCTACATTCACCTTTCCTACAAATACCTTATCCCAGTTGAATGTGTGTATGTTGGTCTACAACCTGTGCTACAAATACCTGTTCCCAGGTGAGTCTGGGTATGTTGATCTGCATTCACCTGTCCTACAAATACCTGTTCCCAGGTGAGTGCGAGTATGTTGGTCTACATTCACCTGTCCTACAAATACCTTATCCCAGGTGAGTGTTTGTTGGCCTATATCCCCCTGTGCTACCAATACCTGTTCCCAGGTGAGTGTGAGTATGTTGGTCTACATTCACATGTTCTACAAATACATGTTCTCACTGTGTCCAAACATGTGTTGTGGGGGCATCACTGTCCGTAACACATCAAGTTTGTTAAAATATGTACTATAATTTAATGTTGTTGTAGTATACACTTAAACCATGATTTGAAGGCATGCAAAGCATACCAAGAAAGATGGATAAATCTTTTGTGTTTGATTATTAATATTTAACAACTCAAAGTTAAAATTTGTATGCAAAATGTAAATTGATAATAAATTAACACAATAAAACATATTATTTGATAAAATTTGTTTAAGTTTAAGATTGCTTATGGTTGCAAAATATAAAAAGGTCTGGATACAAAAAAAATGCACCTAAACCTGGTAACAGGTATTTTAACAATGAAAATAAACTATATTTACAGCTTCAACCTGCTATGGTACTGAAACATGGGGGCCAAATAATGACGAGTTTCAAAGCCGCTTTGATCACGAGAAGACGGACGGACGGGGTCCCCAGTGGCTCAAGAATCTCTATTTTACCTACCTGGTGGAGTTGCGGGCCTTGGCAAAAGCTGCTCCATACCTGGAACAGGTGGGCCTGTGTTTTCATTCATTCAGAATATTTTTGATCTCACATGCATATGTTCGCTTTTCTTTGTCTTTTGGGAATACGACAGGTACCCTAAGTGTTGTGCGAAATAGCAATGTAATTCTGGGTTTTGTGGGATAAAACAAATACAAATTATACATGAACTTGTTTGATTAATTTTCAATTTCACTCATACTGCACAACCATTTATCTTTGTTGGTATGGTTTTTGTCGTTAAATAACAAAGATAAATGTGCGAATATAAATTGTATATAGTCTGCCTAAACGAAGTCAACAGTATCGCTACAGTTTAACTGCATAAGCAGTGTACATAAAATGTCAAGTGTCAGTCAAGTACAAAGTATAATCACAATTTTTCCAAAGCAACACTGAAATGAATCTGGATCTAAATTTGATCACATTAAGTACTTGCATGTGCTTGCTGTATTTCAGGAGGACTACTTCACGGGTGATGACGAGGAAGATTTCAGTTTAAAAAAGGGCATCATAGACTTGCTGAGAGTGATCAAGTAATGACTGTGCTAAGGCTCGTGTATTTTGATAAACAATGACCCGCATCATGGAAAATATCAACAGTCTGCGAATTCCCGCAGTCTGGTCAGAATCTACACTGTCCGCCTATAAAAAAACCTAGCGGGCAGGGTAGCTCCTGACCAGACTGCATGGACGCTGAATATATGGCATAGGACACTTACCCGAGTTGTCTGCAACTTTTTGCTATATTGAAGTAAACTTTGTTACACAATTTGTTTTTTATTAATCTACGTATTTTGTGTCCAATCTAGACATGTAAAAGCCATTTATTGTATTATTGTTCTTCATAAGTATGTAAGTATGCAATGAAAAATGAGAGATGAGATGATTCTCTACATGCATTCAATTAAAGGGTTATTGAATTTTTAAAAGACATCTATATTCTTCTAAATAGATAGGAAATTATAAATATTGCCAGTATCATGCATTTCAGTTGTTTTGTTTTGCAGAGAATTCCCCAATCATTTTGATGAGAGCAGGCTGTTCAGAGGCAATAAAAAAGAAGCAAGGGCTTTAAAGGTAACATGATAAAATAAAAACATAACGTGATTGCAATTTACATTTTTGATTGATGACACTTTAAACATGTTAAGCATCATTGGCAATTTAAACAATAGTATAAGAATGATAATCAAAACATTGTGATTTGAAATTCAACTGAAAACATTGTGATTGCAAATGATAGTATAAAATGTTATATGAAATGTCATTTTTATCCCCACGCTTTTCGAAGCGTGGGGATTATGTGGTTATCTCCGCCATCTGTCCGTCCGTCCTGGCCACTATCTCCTCCTACACGGTTAGCACTAGAACCTTGAAACTTATACACGTGGTTGCTATGAGCATATGTGCGACTGTGGCTTATTAGGCTTAATTCATCTTTGTGAGGCACCAACAAATAATACTGGATGTCCTGTTTTTTAATGAAGCTGCTTTATGTTTAGTATTTTTGTGCAGTAGAGTTGCTAAACATCTTGGTATTATAACAAACTGATAATGTCTTTACCTATGCAATCATTCACATTCTCAGTAACTTGTACTTTTACAGCCATTTAAAATATGAATGAAGTTGTTCGTTTAAGTAAGAAACGTTATTTTGATGTGTGTGTTCATTTCTGAATAAATTGTTATTATGTTTATTGTAGAACTATTTAGTAATAACAGTTGTTCTTTAGATCATATGATAAGTGTGTTTAATCTTCGCTGTAACAGTGTTGACCAACAAAGTTTATATTTACAAAATTTATTCCTAGAAATTACCACTGGTCTAAACACAGAAAAGGCCACAACTTTTGTACCTGTATTTGCAGCAAGAGTTCCGTGAACATTTCCGTAACATCTCACGGATCATGGACTGCGTTGGCTGTGATAAGTGTAAACTCTGGGGAAAGATCCAGGTAAAACATGCTAACATCACAAATAATGCCTGTTTTGTGTTCAAAGACATGTCAGTTTTACAACATCAACATCAAAATGTCATGACTATGCTTTTGTTGAACACTTGGCTGAAAAATTATTCATAATGGCCTATTATTATCCCCCGCCATAGGCGCAGGGATATTGTTTTGGCGTTGTCGGTCCGTCCTTCTGTCCGACACTTTTGTGTCCGGAGCCATATCTTGGAAGTGCTTTGGCAGATTTCATTGAAACGTAATATGAGTATATATATGCATAAGAGGATGATGCATGCCAAATGGCATTGTACACCATCTGTTAATAATGGAGTTATGGCCCTTAGTATCTTGAAAACATGCTTTTTACTAAGGCACTTTTGTGTCCTGAGCCATATCTTGGAAGTGCTGTGGCAGATTTCATTGAAACTTGGTANATGCATGCCAAATGGCATTGTACACCATTTGTTAATAATGGAGTTATGGCCCTTAGTTTCTTGAAAAAATGCTTTTTACTATAGGCACTTTTGTGTCCGGAGCCATATCTTGGAAGTGCTGTGGCAGATTTCATTGAAACTTGGTATGAGTATATATATGCATAAGAGGGTGATGCACACCAAATGGCATTGTACAACATCTGTTTATATCGGAGTTATGGCCCATTGTATCTTGAAAAAATGCTTTTTACTATAAGCTTACAGCTGTCCGGAGCCATATCTTGCAAGTGCTTTGGCGGATTTCATTGAAACTTGGTATGAGTATACTTGTTGTGAGTGTTTATATACATAAGCGAAAACCCATCACAGGTACAAATGAGTTAAAAAAAATGACAAAAGGCACAACCCTTCACTTATACCTTGGGTGTAAGTGATAGATAGTTCTACACCCATCCATAAAAAAAAAATTATTTGGCGGGGGATGTCAATTCAACGAATTTGCTTGTTGATTCTATGTGGGAATCAATAATGTAGCATATTGTGAGTAATTTCAATTTGTGTCAGTAACCAGGAATATAGCATTTTATTACTGCAAACGTTTCCTGATGTTTGTGATATATTGACAGGTACAAGGGATAGGTTTCCAGATGAATGTGATATTTTTACAGGTGCAAGGGATGGGTACCGCCCTTAAGATCTTGTTCTCTGGGGACGGTATGGGGCCACAGTCTACTGTGTCCGCAGGCTCCAAGCGCAAGTTTCAGCTCAGACGTACAGAAATTGTCTCCCTTTTCAACGCATTCGGCAGGTAACGATTGACTAAATTGGCTGTAGGATTACAAAAATTAGAGAAAATTAACTATCTTTACTGGCTGTAAAAAAAAATATATACAGACAATATAAAATTGTCTGCTTAAAATCATATTAGTCAGAATAGAACAGGTATTTTCGTGATCAGTTTTGTTGCTGTTTATAGGTACTGGTAAAACTGAAATATTTGGATAAAAGTAAATATAAAATTGGCTTTTGTATGATAATTTTACCAAAGTAAATTGTTGCTATTTTTAGAATGGTATTTTTTATTCTTTACTGTTTAATTTTTCTGTTGTTAACAAAGACTCACAATTAGAGAGTACTAAAATGATACCATAGATACTATTTCAACATTTCTTTTTGTTAACTAATTGTCTTGAAACTCTTGGGCAGATTATCATCAAGCATCCATGCCGTGGAAGAGTTTAGACGAAGGTTGAGTTGACACTAGCCTACAATGCTCGGGCTGATTACCTGGGACTCGACTTTTTGGACTGGAGACTTCAGACTCAGATCTGTGACTTGGCGGGACACGTGCTTCTCAAAACATGATCTGTTATCTCACATTGTATTCTTTATGATCTTTTTGTGCTGGCGTTAATCCAAATAGATATAGATGTGATGATTGCTGATTCATGTGTTTTGATTGTTGTTTATTACAAATAAGCTCTAATATTTATGCCCGGCTCAAAGATGTGAGGGTATGTTGCGTTGAAATGTCTGTTCATCAGTATGGCAGTAGACCAAAACTTGTCCAGGTTACATGTATGACTAACAAATCTTAAGACATAGGTTCTTAAAAATTTGTAAATACCTTAATGACAACTAACAAAGGATCCCTTTAAAATGCGGGTTCAAAGTCAACACCCATACCATTATACACACACAGAAATAAGACCTTGTTAAGTATATAACCTTTGATTTTTTTGTGATTTTTAGATGAAATGTAAAGTTCAAAACTTTCACACAAAAAATCAGAATGTAAACATTTCAGATAATTTCAGTACAAAAAAGCTATTTTACTATTTAACATTGTTAATGTTTATCTTCAATAGGAATAGCAATTAAAAGTAACTAGATATTGCTTATTATAATTTAAATATTCTTAAATTCCCTTTTAAGGTATTCCACATAAAAAAAAAATCCCTGGAAGGCCGGCAATCCCATTCCCCTAGGAGTAAGAAATTCAAGTCCCCGTGGTTATTAAAGCGACTTTGGCCAATTGTCAATTTCTAGTTAAATATTGAATGGGATAATTTGGTGAAAGATGAAGGGCAAAATAATAAACCAGTTGACATATAAATTCCATTACTGGTTACTATTTGGCCTGGGTCCTTCAAACTTTGTAAGCAGTTTGGTCATTACTTCATGGATTGGTAAATGATTCTTTATAATAAGTGGGTATGTCTGTAGATAAGAATCAAACTGACCTTCAGATGTCAACATGATTTGGTCTAAAAATACCTATGGAAACCTTACGTGTATTGACCTTTGACCCAATAATCTATGTGTGGTTATAACCAACCAATTCATAGGTTTTTCAAGATCTATGGATTCCACATGTATTTCTAGACAAAACCATGTTGAATTGGTTGGTTATAACCATAAGAAGATTAGTAGGTCAAAGGTCAATATTCACCTGACTAATAGTATTGAAAATGTGCGAATTAATTTGAGCCTCGCTCTGTAAAAAGGGGGTTTAATGCATGTGCGTAAAGTGTCGTCCCAGATTACCCTGTGCAGTGTGCACAGGCTATTCAGGTACGACACTTTCCGCTTTTATTGTATTTTTGTTGAAAGGAAGACTCTTCCAGTTTAGGCGGAAAGTGTTGTCCCTGATTAGCCTTTGTGGACTGCACAGGCTAATCTGGGACGACACTTTATGCACATGCATTAAACCCCCTTTTCACAGAGCGAGGCTCATTTGTTTTCCTTGCAATAATACACGAATAGGACACATCTCTTCTGTACTAAGAGTTATGGTTGAAACTTGTGTACATGATACTATTACCTTTGGAATACACATATAATAGTTGTTAATACTATTTAGTAGTTATAACTTGTGTTTGCTGCTTACAATTTATAACATTGACAATCAATAGATTGATGTTTAATTTCACTGGATGTAATATAGCAGAATACAACTGCAACACGTTATGAATATGTTAAAATTATGTGAAACAAAATGTTATTTGTTTACTAGAACTGAAGCAATATTATTTAAGCAATACAATAATTGCTTTCTATTTGCTTAAGTCACATTCCAATATTCTTGATGTTTTACTGCATTTAATGTATTGCAAATTTCATGTGTGTGTTAATAGTCTCTTTATTAAATTCAACAGAAGACAATTTCTTATATAATTTATAATACATGTTCTTTGTGCGAGAATTATATTTTTCAGTACATAACAGTTAAGGATATCTTAAATCTAAAATCAAAACGTAAGTACCTCAGAATATTAAAAATGAAGAAACAAAATTTAATTAAAATGTTTGTTCATTAAAGCCAGGTATTGGCTGCTGTTGCATATTATTTTACACTATGCTTTTTTGTTTTCCATATGTATGGGGAGTGCTGTGTAACATTGTTTTCAAGTTCAAATTATTTTGTCACACTTTCATTAATGGCAATAGTTATTTTTTTGCTTTTTATTTGTTCAAACTATAGATGTTTATGTTTTTGATAGTGTGTCATTCTGCAAAACCTTTAGTGCATGTTTTGTATAGACTTCAATTTTTATGGCTGAACAATCCACAAAGTTTGAAGAAAAAAGGGCAGTGTTTACTTTAGATTTAAATAATTTTACTATTATACTGACAAGTTATTCATAAATTTGCGGTAGAATCGTGATATGTTTTGTCTAAGTGTTGATTAATGGCTATAATAGCCAACAGTTTTGAGTTCTAATATTTGTAATCACCTTCATGGTTTAATTCCTACGCATCGGAACTCCAAACTTGTAGTTATGACCGTGATAATAAACACTTAGTGGGAAATTATTTCTTAAATTTACCAACAATTTTATCCATGTGGGTAAGGTGTGTCAGCCCTTGGTCAGAGGTCAAGGTAACACTAAAGGCCAAAGGTCAAACATGGTTATGCTTGTAAAATTATAGCAAGCATGCTCTTATGTCCAACGTCAAGGTCACAATTTAAGGTCAAATGTAGGAAATTTTTAGAGGACACTTTATAGATGCATTACTTTTTCCAGCAATAATGTTATTTCAAATAAAAGTGATGCGCTTGATGGGAAAGAATGTCAAGTGCAAAAACCAGGTCACTAGGTCTAAATTCAACACCACAAATCAAGGTTAAAGGTCAAAACATAGTCTTGATTGAATTAAAGACTTGAAATTAATTTGCAGTAGTTACAACCACACTGTAACAAAGTCCCTAGTTTGTAGGTCAAGGTCACAATTTAAGGTCAAAGGCCATTTAAGGGAAATCAATTGACTATCCACTATTAACCTGGAACATTTTTTTGCTGACTGCAGGCGTATCTTTGTGACCATGGCATTCTTGTTAACCATGGGCTCCACATTTTTCCGACAGGCATTGAGCTATTAATTGTACTTTTCTGATTTTGGCAAGAAGAAACTGTCTCCAGCATTTCTAATATACATTAACTTATTTAGAAATATTTTAGTGATACAAATATTTCATTATAATACAGCAAACATTCAAATTTATGTGGAAACCTCTACAAGTGAAATTGGGTGTTAAAATGTTGCACCAGATGTTACTGTTGAAAATGTATGGTTGTAATACACGGAAGAAATCCCATTGTGTTTGCGATGTGTTTTCTAGGATTTATATGGTTGGCATTTTTATGTATAATCATGCATTTATTTATATGTATTGATTTACAGTTAATATCGTTCATACAATCATGTCTTTTACAATGAATTGTCAGTTGAAGAAGATTTAAATCGGTGTTTTGTTTTTTTTGCTAGATAATTGATGTGTTAATTAATATTTTTCATTGTTATTGGTTGCTGTAGTCGATGTTTATGTACTACTTATTTGCAAACAAACTTCTTGTTATTATGTGATATTTATTTAAATAAATTGAAGATAAAGATGTTTCAATTTGTATGAATTAATAATACATTTAAGCAACAAATATTGCTCTACACTCACTAACGCTCAATTGGTCATTGTCGGCTACCCCAGGTACTCTTAAGTATACAACAATGCACCCCTGGTATACGTTAATATAATTAAACGTACCTGGCCAATATAGACTGTACATGAGTTTTATTATCCGCCCAAAATCTGATGTCGTAAAACATTAGGAAACAAAATTGTCTTTGAACAAAACTTGCATCAACATGCTTTTTTGAGTGTAAGTTTCGATAATATAGAGGCCAGAATTATAGAATATTGACATAAATATGAACATCATTAATTTGAAAAAAAGAGCTGACAAGGACCAATTTAGCGTTTGTATTCCCGGGTACGTTTTAGTATATTTTCCGTACCTGGGGTTCATTGTAGTATACTTAGAGTACCCGGGGTACGCTTTAGCAGTTCCCGAGCCAACAATGACCAATCGAGCCTCACTAACTTTCTTGGTGCAAAATGACCCTTGGTCATTTCAGTTAGTACTCATTAATGTGGTGTTTGCAACTTTATGTTCATGGTTAAATCGTTGTTTTTATAAACTCATAAAAAAAGTGCAAGTAATGAATTGAAATTTTACATAAATTACTGCCTATAATATGTGTCTGGCTAGCAGTGTAGCGCAGTTGATACATAGATCTGGCACTGGGTAATAATATGTTGTACAGCTTTACATTTATTTATTTTGAAAGGAAAGTAATAATAAGTTCATTTCAAACATTTATGAATACCTTTTAAGCTAATTTGTGTTGATTAATTCTTATTCCTGAACAGAACCAGCACCTGTTGAAGGTTTTCAGAGTTTAGAAACATTTAGAACAGATCAGTTGACCAATTTATGAATCATAACAACTTCAACAAATATGAACGTTATACTTTAATAAGTGCTTTAAATATAGATCTTTTTGCACAATAACAATCTCACAACACTAAATTTGATAATGTACAATGTCATGATAAAAATAATAATACAACATGTCCAGAAGCTTCAAAATGTAGTAGTTATAAAACTTGAAATAGAGTGGAAAAGAAGCATATACAAGCTTTAATCATACCACTAAGCTGAAATAGACCCTATACAAAGGTACGGGACATAAATCTTTATATCAGGAAAGTAGGCGTTGACATGTTTTTATGTTCATGTTTTAAAGAACATCATATTACTCGGAATCAATTATAAAGTCATCGTTTTGTGTATAAAATAAATAAGATTGAACAAATCAAACAATTTGATACTAACATGGAGTAAATTTTAGAAACAACAACCCATGTCCATAGGATACGGATTTCCCAACATTGAACCTATTGTCTCAAAACTCTTCCTATGTCACAAACAAACTGTTCATTGCTAAATTTGACATATGACCTCTAGTTGTGACCTTGACCATTTAGGTAATGAGACTGGTGATACATGTGACAATCAGTCTCCTGGTGGTAGTTATTTACAAATAGGACATTTACAAACTCAAGCTCAGACAAGCTGTTTTACAGCCAAATTTTACCTTTGACCTCTAAATTTTACCTTCACCTCTGAGGGATGGAGGCAGATTTTACACACAAAATCCCGTCTCCTCATGGTAGGCAGTCATGGTAATTATTTTTAAATAGCATGACCGACATCATGTTGTCTTATGATGGATTGCATATGTGCCAAGTTATTTTTTTTTAATTCATCTTTATATGGCAAAGTTATGGCCGAGACAGGAATTTTCAAGCTGTTATACGGCCCAATTTGACCTTTCACCTGCAAGTGTGACCTTAACCTTTAACCAGTTTTAAAATGGAAAATGAAATGAAATGGTCTGGAGTGTAGCACTTGTTAATTGTACAAGGACCAAAATAATACATGTAAAAAAACATACTGTAACTTTCTACTTACATTTAACTGAGACTTAAGAAAGCACAATAATACTTCGTATTTTGTCAAAATATTTTTTTTATGAACATAAAAGTTTCTTATTAAGAAAATACAAATTCAAAAGTTCAATTTGTTATGCAGTATCACATTTAACGAGGTTTAATGCCACCTCAAATGAATATAAACATTTGCATATGGATCAAGAATGAGCTCCTGTTATGGATTAATAAAGCCCTTCTTGCAAATCCATCTCCTGAACAGTATCACTAAAAGATTGACTAGCATGGATCTATGTAACAACACAAAACAGAACCCAATTCATGAAAAATATTGGATACATTGTATACAACATATTTTAAAAGTTGCAAAAAGTCACATGAATAAATAATATTATTTTACACCTGCAAATCTGTTTTCTTTGTGTCCCTAACTAGTCTTTAATTTTTAAGCGTATCAACATGAAACTTTATAGATATGTTGTTATTACAATATAGAATTACAAGACATTATTTTCGCGTATATTGCGATATTCTTTGCAGAGTAATGTGCCTTGCAAATTTTTTATTAGGATAATTACATCATTGTACATGATTACTTTGTGTCGTGAACTTGTCTCTTACTTTACTGTGTATCAAAACAAAACTTTATATGAATGTTGTTTATACTATGCAGAAGTTATTTGTGTGTATGTTACACTATTTATTGTAGATATATGTGCCCCTAAACTTAGGCAATTGATTCAACAAACCAATGTGAAGCTTTTTGTATGTGTACGCTTAAAGTAAATTAGCGTATGACACAATTTTGAGATTAATTTCACCCACACTTAAGTTTTGAGCCTACTTGAAATGAGCCGTTGCGGGGGTATTCTTCATCTTTAATGACTGTTCTAGTTTATTATGTAAGTATATAGCAAAATTATATACAACCTTTGAGTGATTTAAATATTGGCATTTATATTTTACCAAACAGAGCTGCAAAATCATTGTAGATACAAACAAGAGATGTGTTTGTCAGAAACACAATGCCCCCTACTGCGCCGCTTTGATATAAAATTTCTATTTATTATTTGGCAGGTTTAGAAATTTTCTCCCTTTTAAAGCTTATAACTTCCCTTGGATTTTGTTTTTTGACCTTTGACCTTGAAGGATGACCTTGACCTTTTACCACTCAAAATGTGCAGCTCCATGAGATACACATGCATGCCAAGTATCAAGATGCTGTCATCAGTAATGCAAAAGTTATGACAAAACTTTAACCTAGGTTAAAGTTTTGGGACACACACAATGACAGACAGACGGGCCAAAAACAATATACCCCCTCTTCTTCGAAGAAGGGGGCATAAAAAGCATTAACCCCCACCACTGGAATAATAGTTTAACATCAAGCTAACCAAAGTGTGCACTATAAACAAAGATACAACGCAAAAATCGAGGGTTGAACGGAAGACTGTTGTAACTCATATTAAACTAGAGCTTTGTCACTGACATGACGTATACCCCCACATGCTGCATTGACACAGAATATTTTGCATGTTGTCTCGCAAAACAAGAGAAGCTTATTTATGGCAGTTTTTAAGAATTATTATGCCATTATCATTTATGGCCATTTTGACCTTTGAAATCTTGAATTCTTTGGCATGATACACCATCCAATGCCTGTAAACAAAATTAATGTGGAGAGTAATATTAAAATCTCACAATGAATGACATAGTTATGGCCCGGACAAGCTTATTTTTGGCCATTTTTGACCTTTGACCTCAAAGTGTGACCTTGACCTTGGAAATATTGACGTAATTCTTTCGCGCGACACACCATCCAATGATGGTGAACATATGTGCCAAATGATTTCAAAATCCCTTGATGAACGACATAGTTATGGCCCGGACAAGCTCATTTATGGCCATTTTTGACCTTTGACCTCAAAGTGTGACCTTGACCTTTGAGATATTGACGTAATTCTTTCGCGCGACACACCGTCCAATGATGGTGAACATATGTGCCAAATGATTTCAAAATCCCTTGATGAACGACATAGTTATGGCCCGGACAAGC
>VMBQ01001545.1:19896-97231 GCA_007657795.1 Dreissena rostriformis
TGACCTTGACCTTTCACCACTCAAAATGTGCAGCTCCATGAGATACACATGCATGCCAAATATCAAGTTGCTATCTTCAATATTGCAAAAGTATTCATAAAATGAGCGATTTTGGCCACATATATTTGACCTCTGACCTTGAAGGATGACCTTGACCTTTCACCACTCAAAATGTGCAGCTCCATGAGATACACATGCATGCCAAATATCAAGTTGCTATCTTCAATATTGCAAAAGTATTCATAAAATAAGCGATTTGGGCCACATATATTTGACCTCTGACCTTGAAGGATGACCTTGACCTTTCACCACTCAAAATGTGCAGCTCCATGAGATACACATGCATGCTAAATATCAAGTTGCTATGATCAATATTGCAAATATTTTTCACATTTTTTGAAACCTAAACGCAAAACCTAAACACAGTGTGACGGAATTTCAGACGGACGGACAGACGGACAGTGCGATCACTATATGCCCACCTTCGGGGGCATAAAAAAAAGGCTTAATGCATGTGCGAGAAGTATTGTCCCATATTAGCCTGTGCAGTCAGAACAGCCTGATCAGGGACGACACTTTCCGCCTAGACTGGATATTTTTTTAGCAGTGACTTCCTTTAAACAAAAATTCCCAACACAAGTGGAAAGAGTTGTCAATGATTATCCTGTGAAGACTGTGAAGATTGCACAGGCTAATCTGGGATGATACTCTACACACATTCATTTAACCTGGTTTTCCCAGAATTAAGTATGACATGGTTTATTTGAGTACCAGTACTTGAAATTCTGTTACACAACCATCCATTATTGATTAGAAATAAACTATTTAAACAAACTGAAACACACATCAAATAACATGTCAATCATTTTACAACCTGATGATTAAAATGTGTACAATCAAAAAAGGTAATTTTTCATGTTATAGAGAATATATATTTTTTTATATATTTTACATTTTGATCAGCAAAAGAATGACAAATGTGTGCATAACCTGTTCGACTTCTTTTAGCACTAATTATTTAAATTGTAATAATTTATAAATGTCAATTTAATTGAGAAATTTGTCTTTCATAAATAAGAAGTCAGCGGGCCCAAACACACACCATATATTTTACTCTGCTATTATGAAGCTCAGAACATATTTTAGAATGTATGAATTTCAAGTGGACTGCTTTGTTAAATTGACAAACAACCAAAATATTAAACCAGGGTTAGTCCAAAGGATATTTCTTTTGCAAAAGTCAGTTATTGATTGTTGGTGAAAAAAACAAGGATGCAATTTTCTATTGAATAGCCAATATTAATTAAAAAGCATAGCTAGTGTTAATAACTTTAGATGTCGCAAAACAACAACAACATGATATCACCCATAAAGGGCAAAATGAAACAAAAGTATTCAATGGTCCATAAAGTTTTCTATATACATCTATATTTTGTGGTTCAATCAAAAACCACTGTCAATCTTACAAGCAGAAAAAATAATAAAAACAAACATATTGTATATAAGAACCACCTACATTGAAGCTATATGCTGCCTTCTTCAAAGGGTGGGTGGCTTACAAATATATGTGGGTTCGAACAATAGTAGTTTTTTTTGTACAAAACAATAAAATATTACAAATAGTTATTGGTACAGCAAAAGTTGAAGGACCAAGAACAAATTTCCGGAAAAGTGTTACTTTAGAAAAACTTGGGCAACAAATGCGGAACGAACAAACGGACAGACTGCAAGACTCCCCCCTATCAGGGGCATAACAAAACAATTGCACTAAATATTCATCATGAATGTTTTGAAATGAGTAGAATCTCATAGATTTAAAATATTCATTTAAATTCTGTGTAAAAAGACCCTTTCAGATACAACCTAGTTTCTTTAAGAAACAACCCTGTCTGAATCACTAACAAGCACCGTCTTAACAATTATGTGTCAAACAATACAGCCTTATCTGCCTAACATTTCTTCATCACCTACAACAGTTTAACACTCAAACCCCGGTCTGATGAGCCACAACAGAAGTGTTTTCAGTTGGAGCCATATCTCTGTTGAAGGCTAGGTGGTAGCATGGCGGGCGAGACGCTATAGCTGTACTGACGGTCCACGGTCCTCACTGCGCCGTAACCGAGTGTCGGTACCCGTGGTAGTATCGAGTCTTCTAAACTGTCACTGTTCACTGAGTAGGTAAGGTGTGAGACTCCACTCTGGACGCTGCAGATAAAATGTATTAAAAAATTACAGGGATAAATTTATTTTTTGGGCGTAGCTGTCTAAGCCAGCTTTACACCTTACCTGACCTTTTAAGTGTCCAATAAAATGCAAATTTAATTTTCTGCTGCTAGACCCAAATGAATACACCTCATTTATTTTATTGGCTGATTTGAGCATAATCCCCCAGAAAATTGGCAACATGACCGCGTCTTTGTAGTTTAGCGTGTAACATTGTTCAGTGACGGGGATGCAGACTTCTAATTGGTTTGCGAATGTAGAAGGAACTTTACAATTGTACGTTTCTATTCACACAATATTGCAGAGGATACCCGAGATAGTCTATGTATCACGATTGAACACGCCTGTTGCAGGTCTAATCTTTACATAACTGCATTCAAAATGCCCTGGTTTATGAATATTTAAAATTGCATTTGGTTAATTATAAATATCATTGTACATAATATTATGTTAAACGGAATTTGAGCTAAAGTGCACTTCCATTTGACTCATAAACACAGATTTTGGCCCAGTTACAATTACGAATTAAATGCCATCCTGCACAATTACAGGGTCAGTACTGGATCAGTAAATCATCAGGGGAAGAGAGAATGGACTTCTTATGATGATAACACAGTTTGGCACTCAAGATATAAAACAAGAGTTCCGCGGTCGGAGACATATGCCCCCAAAACAGGACCTTGATTTCCACACTTATTGTGACAGTGACCTTGACTTTTGACCTAATGACCCCAATTTCAATAGGGGTCATCTACTGTCCAAGGCCAATGCACATGTGAAGTATCAAGACAATCGGTGAATTCGTTGACGAGTTATTGATCAGAAACGATTTTCACATTTTTTGTGAAGTGACCTTGACCTTTGACCTAGTGACCCCAATTGCAATAGGTCATCTAATGTCCAAGGCCAATGCACATGTGAAGTATCAAGGCAATCGGTCAATTCCTTGACAAGTTATTGATCGGAAACGATTTTCACACTTATTGTAACAGTGACCTTGACCTTTTACCTAGTGACCCAAATTTTAATAGGGGTCATCTACTGTGCAAGGCCAATACACGTGTGAAGTATAAAGCCAATCGGTCAATCTGTACAAAAGTTATTGATCGGAAACAAACTAGTCTACCGACAGACACACAGACCGACCGACCAACAGACAGATCGACCTTCATTCAGCAAAACAATATACCCCCTCTTCTTCGAAAGGGGCATAATAACATAAGTTCTAGGGAAAGACATGAATGACAACCTATCAGTAAATGCTTCTTATTTGCACAGTGAGAACAGATATACCGAAATAGTATAGTATAATGATAAAAGGAAGATCGTTTAAATATCTAACCACACGTGTGAGCCAATCATATCCGATTTAAGAGCGTGTGACATATTTTTTTTATTTAGTAAACAGACACAGTGCTAGCATACAGTACTTAAACTATATAATCCAATACATACCTGAACACATCGTGATGTATACCATAATACATCATATAAACTTTATTAACAGTGTATGCAATAAATTAATATACATGTAGTTAACTAAATAATTGATTTATGATGCATAAAAGATAAATACGTGATGCACGTTGAGCAATATTTAGTTTTTAATTAAACTATATCTAACTATATAAAATTGTCTGTTTTGAAATCGCATGTTTGCAATTAATGTCTTTTTATAGATATTCCTTGTACTAAATATATGGAGCACTCAAGTGTGGTTGACCAGGTGATTTATAAGTAGAGTGACTCACCACATCTTAATCTCCAAGCTTGTTTAAAAAAATTCTAGCCTTCGTTGGATATTTTACAGTATCGGAGTAGGGTCTCCGATAAGATTGTATGTACGTTCGTCCTTATTTAAGCTTATGTGCATATAATGCGACTGAGAATTGTTCAGAAAAAACAATCCACCACATGAGTTATAACTCTTTGATCTTATTTATTTAAATGACGATTGTTTTTAACCAACAAAAACAATTAACACAAACGCCATATATCTTTTAAAAAGATATTTCTTGTTTCTTTTAAGGTTACAAATCAGGGAAGGTATTGAAGCTATTTTTTAACTTAATTTTAAGACGTTTTTATCCTGTTTATTTTCTATTATTTGTCTTTATAATATTATAACTATTTCAATCGATAGTCTGACCATTTTCCAAATAAAACATGCGCACATAAGTGTCTGTGACATCAACACACCAAAACAATACAAAGTGGTGTAAGTTTTCATCATAAACATAGTGACTTATAATTGTGATGTCATGTGTATTGTTAAAACATAGAAAATATTAAACAACTAAATTCAAATGAAATGCCAAATTAACAAAACATACAAATGTTGTGACTTAAATATAAATATGTACAGCTAATTCTGGTGTTACTGCGCTGCATAATGCAGAAATTGTTTGTCAAAAATGTTTAAGATCATGCATTGAGACTCATTAATGTCTTTGAATAATTTTTGTAATTACCCTAACTACATTCACAACATTCGGCTTTGCAAATTATTTAATGAAGCAATATTATGTTCAAGTGTACTATATAGTTCGTATTTGGTGGCCTAAGCACATATCGAGCCCTGATCCATAAAAAGCCCCTGGATATAGGGAGCCTCTGACCATATTAAACCACATCTGCCTTGTATGTTTATATACATTGCTTTACATTATACCCATTATTTACATATTAAGTCACAGTACATATACCCTTCCAGGACATACCGATAACTGTACATGTTCAGTCCCATTACATATATATTCCTTTTACATACCCATTACTGTACATATTCAGTCATGGTAAATATACCATACCAGTACACACTCATAACGGTAAATATTCAGTCCCATTACATATACAGTCCCAGTACACACCTGTTACGGTACCTATTCAGTTCCATTACATATACCGTCCCTTTACACATTACGTTACATATTCAGTCCCATTACAATTCAATCCCTTTACATACCCAATACGGTACATGTTCAGTCACAGTACATATACCAGTCCTTCCCAAAAGTATAATTCATTGCCGGCCAGGAGGTCCTATAATCATGCAGCTTTTGCCGGCCCGGACTGATCATTTCCGGTCCAAAAAAGAGTTTTGTTTCTCTCCCTTTTGTGTAATGTACTCATATAGTGATCACGAAGTGTGTTATTCGCTTTGACAACGCAGCAAAAATCTTCGGATACCGTATACACACTTACGTCTTTCAAAGAATGACACCAACAAAAAAAGTTTTACATTATTCATTAATAATTCGGTAAAATCTAAAATTTGAATTGATATTTGACTGAAAATAGCTAATGGAATTCCAAATTTTGCCATTATTTATTACCGGACAAGAGGTCCTGCAATGTTAGAATCATTTCCAGACTTTCCAATTTATTATCGGAAAAATCCGAGGACCGACGGTATTTGGGAAGGACTGACATATACCATCCCTTTACATACTCATTATGGTATATATTCAGTCACAGTACATATACCATCCCTTTACATACTCATTATGGTACATATTCAGTCACAGTAGATATACCATCCCTTTACATACTCATTATGGTATATATTCAGTCACAGTACATATACCATCCCTTTACATACCCATTATGGTACATATTCAGTCACAGTACATATACCATCCCTTTACATACTCATTATGGTACATATGCAGTCACAGTACATAAACAGCCCCAGTACATACCCATTATTGTACATATTCAGTCACAGTACATATACCATCCTTTCACATACCTGTTACAGTATATATTCAGTCACAGTACAAATACCATCCCTTTACATACCTGTTATGGTATATATTCAGTCACAAAACATCCCTTAACATACCTATTACAGCACATATTCAGTCAGAGTACAAATACCATCCCTTAACATAACCGTTACGGTACATATTCAGTCACAGTACATATACCATCCCTTAACATACCTGTTACGGTATATATTCAGTCACAGTACATATACCATCCCTTAACATGCCTGTAACGGTATATATTCAGTCACAGTACATATCCCATCCCTTTAGATACCCATAACAGTACATATTCAGTCATACTACATATACCATCCCTTAACATGCCTGTTACGGTATATATTCAGTCACAGTACATATACCATCCCTTAACATGCCTGTTACGGTTTATATTCAGTCAATGTACATATACCATCCCTTTACATACCCATTACAGTACATATTAAGTCACAGTACATATACCATCCCTTAAAATGCATGTTACGGTATATATTCAGTCACAGGAAATATACCATCCCTTAACATACCCATTACGGCACATATTCAGTCAAAGTACATTTACCATCCTTAACATACCCGTTAAGGTACATATATTCAATCACAGTAAATATACTATCCCTTTACATACCTGTTACGGTATATATTCAGTCACAGTACATATACCATCCCTTAACATGCCTGTAACGGTACATATTCAGTCACAGTACATATACCATCCATTTACATACCAATTATGGTACATATTCAGTCAAAATACATACAGTGATCCCCCGTTTATCCGGACAAGTCTGTTCCGGCAGAAATTTCAGGATTAACAAATCTTCAGGATTATCGAACCAGTGCCGTTTCAAGAGTTAAATATTAACCTTATGACAAAAACATTATGTTTTGTACATTTACATACTTATTTCGCATCAAGAATGATATTTTCTTGCTACGCAGACATTTATTTAGTGTAAAAAATCAAATGTTGTTAAACAATGTCAATACAAAAACGCGTAACCGAATTTTGCTGTATACACTTTCCATGAGGACTGCATGTATCTCGTGTGATACTGCCGCAGTGAAAAGACGTTGCCATGGGTGGCAAGCGAGCTGTAAGCTGCATGGTGACGTCACAGAGTTACAAATCAAGGTGTTGAAGGCAAATGAAAATAAAACATAAAACTGCAATACTGTTTTAATATTTTTATTTATAACCCGTCTCATACAACAAAATGTTGAAATGATTAAAATAGCGACATGTTATGTTTGATGCGTTTTTAATGGAATGATTTTTCAACGCAAAACATCATCTTTTTATTTTGGCAAACATGCAAAACTGTGAAAGCAAACTGTTTAATTTTCTGAATTAGCAGGTCATTTTTGTGATGACGGTCTGATTGTTATCAGCGTCTTAATTGGTCGCGTGTTCAGCTCATTAAAGACATTAAAGAAAATCAAACATCTAATCAAGTGTGTCATTTAAGATGCATTGTGTAATGCCAACATCAATTTATCACGCCTAAACACAATAATATATCACTCCTCGGTGATCGCGCTTTTGTTTAAACGACAGGTTGGCGATTAAGCCTAAACCAACAATACTTAACGCCTCAGTGATTGCGCTTTTGTTTATACCGCGGGTGGGTGATGAAGCCCCCATGTTGGGAAGCATCCGGATTAACGAGACATAATTACAGCTTAATACACAGATCGGTGTCGCGAAATCTACGTCGGATCCGGAACGCAAGATTCTGGACTTAACGGGATATTTCCGGACTATCAAGATCCGGATAAACGGGGGATCACTGTATACCATCCCTTAACATACCTGTTACGGTACATATTCAGTCACAGTACATCTACCATCCCTTTACATACCCATTACGGTACATATTCAGTCACAGTACATTTACCATCCCTTTACATACCCATTACGGTACATATTCAGTCACAGTACATCTACCGTCCCTTTACATACCCATATCGGTACATATTCAGTCCAGTACATCAACCATACCTTTACATACCCATATCGGTACATATTCAGTCACAGTACATATACTGTCCATTTACATACCCATCATGGTAAATACATATATGCCAGACGTCCCGATCTCCGCGGGACAGTCCTGCTTTTGGGCCCTTTGTCCCGGCATCCCTATATGAGACGATTTGTCCCGACATTCGTAAAAAACGATGTAAAGTCTATAAGTTCCCAATAAAATTCGCTATTCAAGCTCTGTCTGGCTAAAACTTACCATCGCTAATCCCTTTATTGCCCCCAATTAACAACCTGCTTCTGCTACTCAAGTGCACCAGTGTTGTTTTTGAAACCTTATCGGCGATTTATCGGTAAATTATTGATTTTATCAGGCATTCACACCACGTTGTTTTTATGATAGGGGTCTATCGAAAGATGTATCATACAGAAATTAACGCCAATGACACTATTATCCGGTGTATTATACCACCTAAGGTTATAAAACCTGTCAAAACACCGATTTTGTACATCAAACAAATTGGATGCTGACCAATACGCATCGATGTTTCACATACATTAACTTTCGTTTTCGACTGATTTTCAGAAAATAATTTGTAACATATTGCATTAATCTAAAAATAGAGATAATTGACGATTGGTTGAATAAGAAAAGTGCTCGATGCGCTCACATCGCGTCACACGATTTACATATGTTCAAGGGGATATTCCTGTACCGATTGGATGTCAAATCAAGGCATACGGGGAAACCCCACAATTCAGTTTATAGATTGTGTTTACTTCCGGATAATGGCGAAAGCTGTGTTCACGAATTTCTGAAACACATGTATCGTCAAAATTGGGGGAAAAAAAGAGTTTTTGTAAGTAATATACTGACTGCTGACTAAAGTAAAGGTGGAATGATTGATCGTTTTAGGTGTCCTGCTTTTTGGTCAAATTTCCCGACAATTTTTTATGAAATGTCCCGATTTGGACCTGAAAAATTCTGGCATGTATGTACATATTCAGTCACAGTACATATATAGTCCCTATACATACCCATTATTGTACATATTCAGTCACAGTACATATAATGTCCCAGTACATATCTGTAACGGTACACATTCAGTCACAGAACATATACCATCCATTTACAGACCCATTACGGTACATATTCAGTCACGGTACATAGACCGTCCCTTTACACACCCGTTACGGTACATATTCAGTCACAGAACAAATACTGTCTCTTTACATACTCATTACTGTACATATTCAGTCACAGTACATACACTGTCCCTTTAAATACCCATTACAGTACATATTCAGTACATATACCATCCCTTTATATACATACCCATTATGGTACATATTGAGTCACAGTACATCTACCATCCCTTTACAAACCCATTATGGTGCATACTCAGTCCCATTACATATACCGTCCCTTAACATACACATTACGGTACATATTCAGTCCCATTACATATACCGTCCCTTTACATACACATTACGGTACATATTCAGTCCTATTACATATACTGTCCGTTTACATACACATTACGGTACATATTCAGTCCCATTCCGTATACCGTCCGTTTACATACCCATTACGGTACATATTCAGTCACAGTACATACCTATTCTGGTAGATCCCGGGTGCCAAGAGGTCTTCTTCACTGTCGTACCGGCGCGGGTTGTCAAAGAAAAATGGCTGATCAGTGTGACTGTGGGACGGCAAGTCTTCTAAAGACTGCAACAGAAAAAATTCCTGTGAATTGATTTTAAATTGTATTACTCTGTTGCAGCAAATTGTGTTTTTTCTAAGGGCTTGGGAACAATTCTGGTGACCTCTAGATTATTTTTGGCATCACAGGGACCTTGCTTCACTTTGGTGGAATTGGGGCCGGGGCCCTAAGAGAGGGGAATTTCACATCGTTTTGGGCGAAAAGGGGAATTTTAGAAGATCTTTTCACCAACCATTCAACACTTAAAATTGCTACATTTTAATGTAATTTACGTAAATATACATTTACTCAAAGGTTAATAGCATGATACCAGCTGGCACCATAGGTATAAAGGAAAAAAAAAAAAAANAAAAAAAAAAAATTGGAGGGGGGAATTTTTAGCTGAAATAGGGGAAAAAAGTATCCTCTTTTAAGGGGGGAATGGGGCTGAATTTCGGCCCCAAAAACGGCCAAACGAGGGTCCTGCATCATGGAATTGTGTTTAAAGACCAACTTCATCAGTTACTACTTGTAAGCCATTTGTAATTCTTGCAACTGAACATAATGCGTGTCAAAAATCAATGTTTTTGGTTTACGGATAATAATTTACTTACAAGTGCTTATTGAAATGGCCTCCAGAGTTTTAAACCTGTTAAAGATTTATATTACTAGTTTAAAATATGTAGAAACATAAACAGTAACATATTTATAAAACTAGAGCACCGCAGATCGGATGCCAACGCTCGGCTGCTGGTGCAGTTTTGAAAAAAGAAAAAAAAATGTTTTTGACCTTGAAGGATGACCTTGACCTTTCACCACTCAAAATGTGCAGCTCCATGAGATACACATGCATGCCAAATATCAAGATGCTATCTTCAATATTGCAAAAGTTATGGCCAATGTTAAGGTTTTGGGACGACGCGGACGGGGGATGTCAGATGGCGAGCTGGCTATGACAATACCTCGGGTTTTCTCCGAAAACAGCCGAGCTAATAAAATCAGTTTTATGGATTAGAAATGCTTGGTTTTAGGTAAGTCAGTGATTTAGGTACAAAGTATAAGATTATTATATTTTTTAGAAAATTGCAGACATATATTATCAATATTTAAGCATCATGACAATTTATTTTACCAACAATACAAATTTTAGGCAAATATCCAGAGTAAAATAGCAGGGTGCTGAACATGCTCCTATGTGGTCCCCCCAACTAGAGATGCCCCTTTAAGTTGGTTAACATACCAATGAAAAATATGTTATAAATATACAATAGTTTTTAGAAAATTGGCAAATAGTCAATGCCAAATGCAACAACTATACAACTTTAATTTATTAGAAGCAATTAGCTTTCAAATGAAAAATATGTAATAAAATTCAATATTTTTTTGAAAATTGGCAAATAGTCAATAACAAATGCAACAACTATAAAACTTTAATTTATTAGCTTATGAAAACAAGTTTAAGTCTCATTTAAGAAAAAGTTAACACTCAGGGCACATCTCTTTTCTCATAACCAATACCAACCTTTGATGACCCAGGAGTTTTTACTCTGAAGAACAGGATCACGATGAACATGGGCAGTATTTCCCACACAAAGAGCACAATGGCAAATGAGGCATAGGCATAACCCATGCTCAAGTCTACAAAGTCAGCCTGCAAGAAGCACAGTACAAATGCCATGAGCAACTTCTCAAGCAAGATAAATATTAAGGCAAGATATCAGACATGTCTTTAAATTCTTAACATCTTGAAGGGGCATGTAATAAGGTGTTATATTTTATCTTAGCTGCCTGAGGACACCAAGCTCGATTATTCTGTTTCAATTGATTAAGTTTAATCCTTGAGTTCAAATAATAACATTTGGTTCTTATTATAATTTGGCAAGAATGGGAATATCAGAATATCTCATACTGAAAGAGTCATCAAACCTGCAAACTGGCCAGTTTAACGGTCTTATTAATTTAGCCAATAGCATTGCTTATGAATTTGGTTTGTGAAGAAATGTGGGATGTATCTTTTCACACAGGTAATCATATCTTGTTACTTGTATCTCCATCAATCACTAACTATCCACACCTTCACTCATATATCCATCAATCACTGACTACCCACACCTGTACTCATATCTCCATCAATCACTGACTACCCACAACTGTACTCATATCTCCATCAATCACTGACTACCCACACCAGAACTCATATATCCATCAATCACTGACTACCCACACCTGTACTCATATATCCATCAATCACTGACTACCCACACCTGTACTCATATATCCATCAATCACTGACTACCCACACCTGTACTCATATATCCATCAATCACTGACTACCCACACCTGTACTCATATATCCATCAATCACTGACTACCCACACCTGTACTCATATATCCATCAATCACTGACTACCCACACCTGTACTCATATATCCATCAATCACTGACTACCCACACCTGTACTCATATATCCATCAATCACTGACTACCCACACCTGTACTCATATATCCATCAATCACTGACTACCCACACCTGTACTCATATATCCATCAATCACTGACTACCCACACCTGTACTCATATATCCATCAATCACTGACTACCCACACCTGTACTCATATATCCATCAATCACTGACTACCCACACCTGTACTCATATATCCATCAATCACTGACTACCCACACCTGTACTCATATATCCATCAATCACTGACTACCCACACCTGTACTCATATATCCATCAATCACTGACTACCCACACCTGTACTCATATATCCATCAATCACTGACTACCCACACCTGTACTCATATATCCATCAATCACTGACTACCCACACCTGTACTCATATATCCATCAATCACTGACTACCCACACCTGTACTCATATATCCATCAATCACTGACTACCCACACCTGTACTCATATATCCATCAATCACTGACTACCCACACCTGTACTCATATATCCATCAATCACTGACTACCCACACCTGTACTCATATATCCATCAATCACTGACTACCCACACCTGTACTCATATATCCATCAATCACTGACTACCCACACCTGTACTCATATATCCATCAATCACTGACTACCCACACCTGTACTCATATATCCATCAATCACTGACTACCCACACCTGTACTCATATATCCATCAATCACTGACTACCCACACCTGTACTCATATATCCATCAATCACTGACTACCCACACCTGTACTCATATATCCATCAATCACTGACTACCCACACCTGTACTCATATATCCATCAATCACTGACTACCCACACCTGTACTCATATATCCATCAATCACTGACTACCCACACCTGTACTCATATATCCATCAATCACTGACTACCCACACCTGTACTCATATATCCATCAATCACTGACTACCCACACCTGTACTCATATATCCATCAATCACTGACTACCCACACCTGTACTCATATATCCATCAATCACTGACTACCCACACCTGTACTCATATATCCATCAATCACTGACTACCCACACCTGTACTCATATATCCATCAATCACTGACTACCCACACCTGTACTCATATATCCATCAATCACTGACTACCCACACCTGTACTCATATATCCATCAATCACTGACTACCCACACCTGTACTCATATATCCATCAATCACTGACTACCCACACCTGTACTCATATATCCATCAATCACTGACTACCCACACCTGTACTCATATATCCATCAATCACTGACTACCCACACCTGTACTCATATATCCATCAATCACTGACTACCCACACCTGTACTCATATATCCATCAATCACTGACTACCCACACCTGTACTCATATATCCATCAATCACTGACTACCCACACCTGTACTCATATATCCATCAATCACTGACTACCCACACCTGTACTCATATATCCATCAATCACTGACTACCCACACCTGTACTCATATATCCATCAATCACTGACTACCCACACCTGTACTCATATATCCATCAATCACTGACTACCCACACCTGTACTCATATATCCATCAATCACTGACTACCCACACCTGTACTCATATATCCATCAATCACTGACTACCCACACCTGTACTCATATATCCATCAATCACTGACTATCCACACCTGTACTCATATATCCATCAACCACTGACTACCCACACCAGTACTCATATATCCATCAATCACTGACTACCCACCCATGTACTCATATCTCCATCAATCACTGACTACCCTCACCTGTACTCATAGAGCCATCAATCACTGACTACCCATACCTGTACTCATATATCCATCAATCACTGACTACCCTTACCTGTACTCATATCTCCATCAATCACTGACTACCCACATCAGTTCTCATATATCCATCAATCACTGACTACCCACACCTGTAATCATATCTCCATCAATCACTGACTACCCATACCAGTACTCATATATCCATCAATCACTGACTACCCACACCTGTACTCATATATCCATCAATCAATGACTTCCCTCACCTGTACTCATATATCCATCAATCACTGACTATCCACACCTGTACTCATATATCCATCAATCATTCACTACCCACACCTGTACTCATATATCCATCAATCACAGACTACCCACACCTGAACTCATATATCCATCAATCACTGACTACCTACACCTGTACTCATATCTCTATCAATCACTGACTACCCACACCAGTACTCATATATCCATCAAACACAGACTACCCACACCTGTACTCATATCTCCATCAATCACTGACTACCCACAACTGTACTCATATCTCCATCAATCACTGACTACCCACACCAGTACTCATATCTCCATCAATCACTGACTACCCACAAACAATATGCTTTTATCCTTTAATAATAAACCAGGCTTTGACAGTATTGCACACAATTCAGGAGTTCCTTATTGGTAAGGTGAAAATATTAAATCTGCATTCATTTACAGACAGACCGATGGATGAACAGAGGAATGTATTGGCAGACATACATATGGATAAGGATAGCTGAAAGTCTATCCAAGTTTCATAATAATATTTAAGCAGTATGTAGTTTTTTAGTGATTACAGTTTTAA
Source organism: Dreissena rostriformis (assembly GCA_007657795.1). NCBI lineage: Eukaryota > Metazoa > Mollusca > Bivalvia > Myida > Dreissenidae > Dreissena > Dreissena rostriformis. Next base: position 34,661 of record VMBQ01001545.1, read on the forward strand.
GTTTTGTTCTATCTTCAGTTACAGCAACCTGACATTTAACCTCTCATGAAAAAACTGACAGACAGACAGAAAACCCAACATGACAAACAGAGGTGTAAACCTATTGTCCCCTCCAGTGAAACCGATTGGGGTCTAGTAAAAACTGTTGTGTGTTCATAAGCAAAATTGAAGTTATATAAATTAACACTTGCTTTCAATGGACATTTTTTTAAATCAATAATTGACAAAGGCAAATTCTATATAACAAGTGCAGACTGTACTGACCTGATCAGTGACATTAATCCAGCCATAGCCAAAGCTCGGTAGTTTTCTCTGTTCTACTTTGTACGTCAAAGCAATTACGTCATACACAGCCCTCGTAAAGTAGACAAACTCTATGACAACACATGAGGCCAAGGCTTTACACATTGTTGTTCCCTGCAAATGGATAAAACACAATCCATATTTATTTACAAAGAAATACACAAAACTGATATTTCTGTAATTTTCAAATAATTCTTGCTGACTTAAATGAGTTACAATGTTTTTATTATTTTGGAGTAATCCTTTATAAATAATAAATTATAGAAATTAAAGAAAAGGCTTAAAAAGCAAAACCAAAAATCCGTTTCTGTTAATTAATATTTATGTCCATAATGATGAGTTGCACTCAACTCAAAATGAGCAAAGTCTTACTTTTAACAGTAAAATAGAACGCATTTTATTTGTTTAAGAATTAAGAAGAATTCAAAAGTGGGTTACCAACCTTTGTTTCCAACACAACACTTGCTGATGCCATTTTTGCCATCTTAAAGATGCAAACAGAAAGTCCAAGACTAACGATAATGAACAGGGTGTCGTTAATTGCCACCCGGATAATTGGCATATAATTTGGCAACGTGGCATTTGACTTCTGGTATTGCTTAGTTATCACGGCACAGAAGATGTTTGTGGCGAGGAACAACATAACAGTGAAAACCAATATCACTTTGAGGGGCCGCCTGAAATACAGAAACATGTTTGAAGTGAGTTTTACCATTGTAAGAGGTGGCGTCAAACATAAATTAATAACAGATAAACATACTAAATGAACTTTTAAGAATGTTTGAGGTTTTAAAACTCCAAAGGTTATTGTTAAACATAAAAATACATATTTTCTGACATGCATTATTGTGTAGCTTGCACTGGCCACACCTACTTGCAGGGCATGCCACCGGCATGAATGCCTCTTTGATAGCATGTACAACTGAACTGGGAGTTTGATTTGTATGCTTGTCGAGTACGGATGTACATAAAGGAGTAGAACTTTCAATGGTGTTTGAGCATTAAATGGTGTCCCTTAAATGGTGTTAAATAGTGTATTCTTTAGAAGAAACAATTCATGCATCATTTTCAGATGCACAATTCAACTACCACCCTAGATCATACACAATTCAGATAAAAACAGAAATGTGATCCATGGACCTCAGTAATTGACTTCCAAAAAACATCATTACTGCATGCAGATATCAGGGCTTTTCCTGTCTATTTGGGGAAAAAGTACCTAGCAAAATGGGGATTTNCCGCATATCTTTTTTAAAGATATTTCTTGTTAAAAATAAAACGTTAAATCCTGCATTCTGGTGACTTTGTATTTGTATTTAGAGACTGAATTTATAGAGCATTTTTATATGAAATTTCACTTTCATTGACCATATATTATTTAATACGGCGTTTAACCTGACATTAGCATGCGCGCACACACTTTGTTAACATATGCAACAACAAATTTATTGAATGTAAAATCGACAATAAATCGACAATAAGAACGGTCTAAAATATCATTATTTATTGGAATCTTGGAATCTTGATAAAATTGGTGCATTTTACCATTCCAAAATTCTACCATTCATAAATCAATCAAATTAAAAGGAAATATTTGACTTTTTTTCAAAACAATTGTTTGTCTGCTACTATGGATACTACCAGAGGCCTTGTGCCTATAGTGTATTGTACAACAGACACTGATTTTCAAAACTGGGTCTTCTCTAATCAGCATAAATACTAAACAGAAACAAAATGGTATAACTGGTTACTTTTATTTTTAACAAATTAGTTATCTTTTTTTAAACGAATTTCAGAAACATATAACAATTAATTAACTCTCGTAGAAAGATACCAGCTGGAAAAAAAAACAACTGAAGACAAAACTGCAATAAAAGGTACACAGCAGAACATGAAAACTGGATAGAGTAAGTGACGTATATATTTTAAACGTGAAGAATCATACCAGACGAATTTTGCTACAGAAAAAGATAACCCAAGGTTGATAAAGCAAATACCAGACACCTGGTTTTATGCATGATGGAATGCTACGTGCACTGCAAGCAACATTTTGGAGAAATAATCTACGTGCATGACAGTTGAAACAAATTACCCAATAACAGACATTCGTTGAACAGTAAACGCAAATATATGCACTGCAATGCTAGTCGGAGATTTAGGTGTGGAATGTAAACTTGTTTTTTTTTCCACTTATCATGTTAAAAATTTGTCATACTCGAGCTAGTATGTGTTTCAGGTGGAACGAAATATATACCGTTACTAAGATGATGGGCTAGAGTTATAGGTGACAATTTCAATACGTCTTAATATATTGTTTTCGAAGTTAAAAAAGAGGATGCAATTGTTTATTGTTGTTTTTTTTCGTCTGTTTAATTTGCTTTTATCTTTTTGCTTAGTGTGCATGTGTGTTTGTTGTAATGTCCCGACGAGATTTCTCCGTTATCATAACTTTTTCAAATACTAGTACGGTAAATAAAATATCACATATCCGGCTATGCCTAAGTAGTATTTTTATTGCTAGATAACCATAGCAAAGTGCGAGACATTGATGTATCACAGAATGCGAAGACCCTATCGTATTCCTGTTGCCATGGGTCGTATAGATCTGTTGCGATGATGTTAAACTGTCTCAAATGGTCCTCTCTACAAAAATCTGTTCATGACCATAGATATTTAAATGAGCCACGCTGAAAAAAATGAGGCATAATGTGTGTGCGGACTGCACAGGCTTATCTGGGACGACACTTTAATCATATGCATTAAGCCCGGTTTTCCCAGAGCGAGGCTCAAATCTATGTTCATGATCGAACCGGATCAGCAGCCGAGTTTCATGACTACGAGGTTTACAAGAGAGAAAACAACGTTTTAGAAGTAATTACTTTTAAGTAGTTAACATCAAAACGCATCCATGTTTTCTTTTGCACATCTAGATCTACTGGATCGTAGCTATTTTGTATTCCTGACTTAAACGTCGGCGACCCAGGTTCAAACCCCACTCCCGGTGAATGTGAGCTTGGTTGTTGGTTAACATACCGGGCATGTTGGGTCTCCTCCGGGTATTGCGATTTGCCTCCACACCAAAATTGATTTACCTTCAGTAAATCACTAAATAGCTGACAATAGCAGCTATAATTCAAACTCCATCCCAACCTTCGTGAGTCTAGTAAGTTAATTAGGTAGGGAGGTGGTACACACTCTGTGTCCGTCCCAGGCGCCTATAAAGGACCTAATAAACAACGAAATGCACGTGTACACTTCATCGGTCCGGTTGTTGCACTGCAGTACACGCACTTCTCTCATAGAAGAACCATTATCAATTCGCACTCCAGGCGAATTTGTGTTTAATTGATGGTCAGCTCAACTCAACAGATGGCGTTATTTTCGGTTATTCACAGGATCGTGCACGGGCTTACGAATGTGCGTACAGTTGATTGATAAAGACATTTGTCATCATAATCATGCACACCATTATGTGTGGAACCTGAGTGTGTCCGAGCACGCCTGCCCATTTACTTACTTGACTCACGAAAGTTGCGACACATTTTGAATTATTAAAAAATGCAAATGCCAGCTTTTTTTTACTGAAAACTATTTTTAATTGTGGCGTGGTCTGGACCACCTGTCTAGTATGGTGACCATCAACCAAACCAAAGACTTATCAATCTTTGACCAAACTCACATGCATGGTTCAGGGAACGGGAAGTTTGTGTCTGTGTTGGTCTACATAATGTTCTTAACATCCATCAAGGGGAATTACTCGTGTTGGCTTGAGTGTTTTACTCGATTAATACTTGTCTTACGGTCGAAAATCGAGTGGATTATGTTGACCCGGAAGTACTTTATTTACAAACAAAACAAAACGAAAGAGATTGTATGTGCATATTAGTTGTGTTATTTTACTGGAATTACGAGAGATAAATGGGTGTCACACATAAAAGAAGGTTTGTTATGGCTTCNTTCGATTCATAAAACCTTTTATGTGTGCATAAAATTTCATAAATATACAAGTTTGTAATTTAATTGGAGAAAATATGACGTATACATCTATAACAAGTACTTTTAATTTAATTAAATTTTATCATTTTACAAAAGATAAATAAAGAAATACAACATCAAAATTATGCAAATGTTATCAAAACCTTTCGACTGGACAATTTGCCAGAACCACCATATAAAAGGCTAAATTACGGAGCGTGCGTGTGCCGTAGGGTTTACAATGTTTCTACCGGGCTTCTCGAGAACTCGTTCTAACTAATTGGGAAGTTTGGGGTGACTCAACGATTTATGGACGCTCCAATACGGCACTGCGACGTCAGCAGTCTGCCATACCTTTTATATATGAATTTAAACATGTTTAAGGTTTTTCATTGATAACACCAAAGACTTATAATACATAAGCATCGTTGATAACACCAAAGACCTATAATACATAAGCATCGATGTTGCAATTGATCACGTAATTGATTTATGCATTTGTGGAATATATATGCAATATATGCCCTATATTTTGTACTGGACAAAATACTTTCTAACGGTATATATTTCTTCTGTCTGATTTCCGTAGTTTTATTAAGAAGTAACCACACCATATAAAGAAGTAACCACACCATATAAAAAGTAACCACGCCATATAAAGAAGTACCCAATCAACATCATATCAATAAGTTACCCCACCATATAAAGAAGTAACCTCACCATATAAAAAGTAACCACGCCATATAAAGAAGTAACCACAAAATATGTAGAAGTATCCACATCATATCAAGATGTATTCACATCATATCAAGATGTATTCACATCTTTATACAAATAACCAGATCATATACAGAGAATAACAGGTTACTGCCTGATCTTTTTGTAATATATCAGGCTCGGCACGAATACTATTACGGCTCGGCTTCGACATCACATACAGGAGTAATGAATATAACGAAGTAACCACATCATATAAAGAAGCATCCAGCAAATAATGATCGATTTACTGCATATATTAGCAAAGAGGCTAAATATATTGCTATTTGTACATAACAACGTTCAGTTTGTACATATACGAAAGTGGATGCTGTCCATAGTTTAGAATCTCATAATGTTCGTAATTACAATATTGCAAAATTGGCCCGGCAAAAGAACATTTTGTTCGTCGGTTCGTCTGATATTTTTTAACTTTAAAAATTAAAATTAAAACACACGTTGTTGTTCCGGGCTCTTCTTAACTTTTAAACAATTCGGTGGTTTTAAATATTGGATTTTCGTATAATATTGTTTTCCGTTAGTGCCTTTGTGCTGCTTCATTTATGTATCGTTGGCATACACCATTGTGTACGTTTCATTACTGACTAGATACCAACCGGAAACTATGTTCATATACGAAATTATATTTGTCACCTTTTATCCCATTAGTGCAGTGTTGTAATTTTGAACGATAGCGGTAAAGATTTGTATTTGAAGCCCGATGGAATTAAAAAATTCAATTAAAAATGAATGCATTTTGAGCGACGTATACAGTTATGTAAATGTACGCGTTATGCGGGTTGTCATGTTTCTGATTGTTTTATTTGTAAGTATGTTATCCGATTCTCAATGCATGATTACGTAAGTATACTTATATGTGGTTTTTTAATAAGGATGCAATTATGCGTTAAAGCTAAGTTAACAACCATTTAAAAGTATCAATAATTGAATCAAACTATGACGTTGCCATTAGTTAAATTCAGTCCAGGGAAATTCCGTCACGGTTTCCATTTGGCTATGTACCTTTGGTGAACATGAATAAGTGACCAAAATTACCGACACATCTTTGGAAATTCTGGTCGTTATTAGGGATACCAGCAACACTATTTTAAGCATAAATTTATGCAATAGCCTGCGCTTTTAAACACAATCCTATAAAAACAATTTAATTTTATATCGGTAAAAAATACATTCTTATGAGATTGTAATTGAAATCTTTTTATGTTGCTTAGTTATGAACAGCAGTCAATATATACAGCATTTCGGTATATCAACTAATGTCCCTTGATAGATATTACTCGTTCATATTCTCCGTCGCATACAGTTTTATTTTGACACACACAAGCGATATAATCAACCCACCAGCATTACATGGATAACTTCTTATAAGAAGTTACGTACTTATCAAAACGAAGAATGTTTTAAATATGAATACGGTATTGTGTTATTCTAACTGCAACTGGAAAAATCAAATAATTCAACAATTATCATAAAGAAAAAAATCAAACGTTAACAGAATCGATATTTAAGGATTTTTAATAACAGCGTCATAATAACGAGCGTGTCTAGTATCAATTCAGCATTAACATCAATATTTTTTTAAAGTTTGTGTCGCTTCATCTTACGGCTTCTCAACGATTGTGTAGCATTCACTTCTCGTGTATATAGCCGAATCGCTGCATCCTGTTGTCGCTCAAAGAATTAAGAATTTATCCGGAAACATACATTTGCAAATTGAGGACCATCAACCAGACTTGTATGCTACCGGACCGAACCCGATTTGAATCCTCGTTAGCTAGGTTTGAGCGTGTGCGATCACTTTTCAACCTCACGATCAAAAAGTATTTTCCATCAAGTTTTGAGTGATTTGGACTGTGGCGATCCTTTTCGATGTACAAACTCATCTCCGTGTGTCGTTTTTGTGAAGTTGGAGATTTAAAGTCAAGCTTATTTAAACGAATAATCAGGTCTGAGTTAATAGTCGAAGTTTTGTTTTCGAATTCCACTTTGCCCAAATATGCTGAAAATCATAAAAAGAGTAAGACACATAAACCAGACGTAAAAACATGACTGTCATTTTTTATAGGATTGATTCTTTCCATGAACATAAAACTTAAAAAATAATATTGATTCATTCATGTAACAGGCAGCAACGAAGCTATAAAATAAAAACTTCTCAAAGAACAGCCGTTGATAGCAATTCGTTTAAAATACAAGCGTTGAAAATCTTCTAATCTCTTCTGCTTAAGCAACTTGAGTGTCATTTTGGAATATATTTAAAATATACATACGGCGTATGACATAGTCAAGTCTCGATGGTTTGTGTAATTGCGATCATATATGAACTATACACCACGTCACTTTCATTTCAGAAAACAATGGACTCTGCCGCATGGATGTGCCATGAATATGAAATGTAGTCCACAGTATTTCGATCCTCAATGCCCACGAAAAAGGCTTCGAGAAGTTGCACCCTATAAATGTTGCGATGGGACGTTTTAAAGCCGTGCTTACTTACGACGACACACGTAATAAGTGAGGGACAACCAATATTAATCTAATGTTTGTTTAGTTTCAATATTACACGTGTTACGTTAATTTACACACATGCAATTCATAATATCTTATATATATATTGCAACAATGAAAATATTCATTAAACATTCTGAAACCAATAATATTGGTAACAGCACAGTTTCAAATACTGTACATGTTATTTTTGTTTGCAAAAAGATTAATATCGTTATAATTATAAACGATATAAAGATATCTTTATATCGTTAACAACATGTACAGTCTTTGAAACTGTGCTGTTATCAATATGATAGTCACAATTCGTATATAATCAATGGTTTAATACTTTAAAGAACGTGTGAATATGAAATACTATAAAATAAATAAGTGTTTACATTTTAACCAGATGTTCTGTTTATGTGGATGGGACAAACGTGTGCGGCAAGTGTGACAAAATGTTCGCTACTTTGGCAGATGTAAATAGGCACCAGAGGAGCCACTGCGAGGCCAGTCTTTAATGTGAGATCTGTGGAATGGATACCACGTCTTATTTTAGGTTCGACGATCATGGCACATGGCATAACAAATAAAGGAGATACGTATGCAATCGATAAAAAAACATACATTTATTCTGCAAAACTGTACAGACAAACATGCAAACACACTAAATGTACAATGCTGATATTCCAAACATTGTTTTCATCATCATAAATCGATATATACTACGGTATTGCTAATTACAAATGAAACAGGCGAACTATGCTCTTTGTTGTCCCCTTTCGTTGCATAAAATGTGTCGTTAAAAAGATGTGTATTAACTGTGATATTAATATTGACATTTAAAATACTTAGACGGTCCCAGTTGTATTCGAACTTCTTAAAAACAAAATCAGTACCGTAATCAAACTTGCACATGCACATACCGAAACTAATTAACCGCGCCCGTAAAGCGTTGTGAGGGCCACTTTTTGTACCTAAATTAAATTGAATGTTCATGAAAACGAGAGCTTTGTCGTTATACTATGATATACTATCTCGATAGTTTGTCATCATTGAATACTATTTTATGAAACTGCCATTGGTTCATAATATGGATCAGCGTTATTTGTACTNAATCACTGACTACCAACACCAGTACTCATATCTCCATCAATCACTGACTACCCACACCTGTACTCATATCTCCATAAATCACTGACTACACACACTTGTACTCTGCTACTCATATATCCATCAATCACTGACTACCCACACCTGTACTCATATCTCCATCAACCACTGACTACCAACCCCTGTACTCATATAGCCATCAATCACTAACTACCCACACCAGTACTCATATCTGTCTGGTAAATTTGGCTGATTATCGAACTTAACCTAGATTTTTATTGCCTGACACATTTTTATGAAGTTTGGTGAAGATTTGATGACAATTGCTTGAGTTATTGAGCGGAAACGAGAAAAAACTCAATTTTTCGATTATTCAAGGGCCGTAACTCAGGAGTGTGTTGGTCAATTTGGCTGATTATCGAACTTGACCTAGATCTTATGACCTTACACATTTTCATGAAGTTTGGTGTAGATTTGATGACATTTGCTCCAGTTATTGAGCGGAAATGAGAAAAACTCAATTTTTCGATGATTCAAGGGCTGTAACTCAGAAGTGTGTTGGTCAATTTGGCTGATTATTAAACTTGACCTTGATCTTATGACCTTACACATTTTCATGAAGTTTGGTGAAGATTTGATGACATTTGCTCCAGCTATTGAGCGGAAACCAGAAAAAACGCAATTTTTCGATGATTCAAGAGCCGTAACTCAGAAGTGTCCGGGTCAATTTGACTGATTATCAAACTTGACTTAGATGTTATTGCCTTTCACATTTTCATGAAGTATTGTGAAGAAACAATGAAAATTGCTGGAGTTATTGAGCGCAAACGAGAAAAAACGCAATTTTTCGATGATTCAAGGGTCGTAACTCAGGAGTGTCTGGGTCAATTTGGCCAATTATCAAATTTGAATTAGATATTATTGCCTTACACATATTCATGAAGTGTGGCGAAGATCCTATGACATTTGCTCCAGTTATCGAGCGGAAACAAGAAAAAAAACAACAATTTTACAATGATTCAAGGGCCGTTATCCAAGAGTGTCTGGGTAAATTTGGCCAATTATCGAACTTGACCTAGATGTTATTGCCATACACATTTTCATGAAGTTTGGTAAAGATCTGATGACAATTGCTTGACTTAAAGTTATTGAGCGGAAACTAATCCGGACGGACGGACAGACTAACTAACTAACAGACAGACGGTGCGATTTTAATATGCCCCCAGAACCGCTGGTTCGGGGGCATCAAAACTGACAAACAGACAGAAAACTCAACATGACAGACGGAGGTGTAAACCTATTGTCCTCTCCAGTGAAACCAACTGGGGTCTAGTAAAAACTGTAGTGTGCTCATAAGCAAATTTTAAGTTATATAAGTTAACACTTGCTTTCAATGGAAATTTTTTTTAATCAATAATTGACAAAGGCAAATTCTATATAACAAGAGCAGACTGTACTGACCTGATCAGTGACATTAATCCAGCCATAGCCAAAGCTCGGTATATTTCTCTGTTCTTGTTTGTACGTCAAAGCAATTACGTCATACACAGCCCTCGTAAAGTAGACAAATTCTATGACAACACATGAGGCCAATGCTTTACACATTGTTGTTCCCTGCAAATGGATGAAACACAATGCATATTTGTTTACAATTAGCTATTGACAATTGGTCCAAATAAAAACAAACTACAGACTTATAATAGATGCAAACGTTTCAATGGCGTATTTTAAGTTCAATATTTGTAAACAAGATTTCTTACATATTTTTTGTGAATATGGGATGTGATCACATGCATGTATCGCTCAGTTTATCAGAGATCACATTTCGCCTAAAATCCTTATAAAGATATGCAACAATTTTCATTTGCTTACATAGAAAAAATGTAAATTCACAATTGATTTGTTGAAACTTTTGTTGAGTTTATCTCATAACAAAGAGCATAAAAATATTGTATGATTCTTTAACGTAGTGAACAACCATAAGTGCATGTTCATACAAGACATTATTATACACAGATATTTCTGTAATTTTCAAATAATTCTTGCTGTCAGACTTAATTAAATGAGTTAAAATGTTTTTATTAATTTGGAGTTATCCTTTATAAATAATAAATTATAGAAACTACAAAAAAGGCTTAAAAAGCAAAACCAAAAATCTGTTTCTGTTAATTAACATTTATGTCCATTATGATACTCAACTCAAAATGAGCAAAACTCTGCACATGTTTGGTCTTGCTTTTAACAGTAAAATAGAACGCATTTTAATGTTTTAAGAATTAAGAAGAATTCAAAAGTGGGTGACCAACCTTTGTTTCCAACACAACACTTGCTGATGCCATTTTTGCCATCTTAAAGATGCAAACAGAGAGTCCAAGACTAACAATAATGAACAGGGTGTCGTTAATTGCCACCCGGATAATTGTAATATAATTTGACATCGTGGCATTTGACTTCTGGGCTTGCTTAATTCTTATGGCACAGAAGATGTTTGTGGCGAGGAACACCATAACAGTCAAAACCAATATCACTTTGAGGGGCCGCCTGAAATACAGAAACATGTTTGAAGTGAGTTTTACCATTGTAAGGGGTGGCGTAAAACATAAATTGAGAACAGATATACACACTAAATGAACTTTTAAGAATGTTTGAGGTTTTAAAACTCCAATGGTTATTGTTAAACATTAAAATACATACTTTCTGACATGCATTATTGTGTAGCTTGCACTGGCCACACCTACTTGCAGGGCATGCCTCCCGCATGAATGCCTCTTTGATAGCATGAAAAACTAGGAGTTTGATTTGTTTGCTTGACGGGTACGGATGTAAATAAAGGAGTAGAACTTTCAATGTTGTTTGAGCATTAAATGGTGTTCCTTTAATGGTGTTAAATAGTGTATTCTGTAGATGCACAATTCAGATACCATCCTAGATAATACACAATTTAGATAAAAACAGAAATGTGATCCATGGACCTCAGTAATTGACTTTCCAAAAAACATGATAACTGCAGGCAGATATAATAACACTTAATATCACATACTTGAATTTGCTAGGGTGATATCTTGCCCTTGCCTTAAATACAACCTGAAATCAAAGACACAATTATAGCAGATTTAAAAAAGAAAATTTCCTGCATCTCAGAAATGTTCAGGTTATGGAAGGTCTCGAATTATCAAGCTGTCCAAGTTGAACATTATTAACCAAAATGTTTAACCATCAAAGAAGTTACCGGAAAATAATGTGTGACATAAATTTTATCCATTACAATGAAGTTTATGTAAATCCAAATAATAATTCATGGTGTATATGGTGAAAGGTAAACTAGAAAAACCCACCTGTGCAAAAAACAAAACCAAGAGGCATAAGATGATGAACTGTAGACACACCGGGAAACAAAATAACAACCAGTAGGTATACACTGGAAAAAGGTTCACTCGTGAACAGTCTTTAAAATAAAATGAAAACAGTGTCATCCGAAGTCCGCTCCAAATTAATGCCATGAACAAAAATACAGTTTGATAGCTGAAACGCTTGTGTCGATAGTACCAGATCATCCATAACTGAACATACACCATGAAAAATAACAGTCCATAGACAGACACGAATGTTATTGTCAATCCTAACTCAAATGTTGGTTGTAATGCTGGTTTCAAAGGGGGTGGAACTGGAAATGTAACATCGCTAGTTGTGGTGGATCGCGCAACCAACGGATGGGTTGTTGTCTTTGCATAAAACTCTATATTACTTGAAAAATTTCCAATTTCGAACATTTTCACTCAATTNCAAAGTTAGGTATGTCTAGTATATATATTTCTATATTTAGAATATTTCTCACAATAATTCCTTTAGGTAAACAGCTCAAACTGTTGGCCAATGCCTTTTTTAAACGCTAGGCAGAAATGGGTTAAACTTAATATATGTGCATCGCTGAGGGAAAACGCGGCTTAATGCATATGCGTCAAGTGTCGTCCCGGATTAGCTTGTACAGTCTGCACAGGCTAATCGGGGAGGACACTTGTCTTCTTAACTGAAATTTAGCTAAGAGGAGACTTCTTTTAAACGCAAAATACCATAATCTCGGAAAGTGTCGTCCCTGATAAGCCTTTGCGGACTGCAATCACTAAACTGGGAAGACACTTAACGCACATGCATTAAATCCCGTCCCTGATAAGCCTATGTGGACTGCAATCGCTAAACTGGTAAGACACTTTACGCACAAGCATTATATCCCGTCCCTGATAAGCCTATGCAGACTCCAATCGCTAAACTTGGAAGACACTTCACGCACAAGCATTAAATCCCGTCCCTGATAAGCCTATTTAGACTGCAATCGCTAAACTGGGAAGACACTTCACGCACATGCATTAAATCCCGTCCCTGATAAGCCTATGCGGACTGCAATCGCTAAACTGGGAAGACACTTCACGCACATGCATTAAATCCCGTCCCTGATAAGCCTATGCAGACTGCAATCGCTAAACTAGGAAGACACTTCACGCACATGCGGACTGCAATCGCTAAACTGGGAAGACACTTCACGCACATGCATTCAACCCCCTTTTTTTTATTAAATCACGTTTTTCAAGTGTGTGGCTCTGTGTTTTTGCTTTGTTCTTTTTTGGATTTTTCGACGTTTTCCACAGAATTTAACTCATAGCACGAAGTCAGTAAACCTATTCACACTTTGTGTGGGTACTCTGTTTTTTTTTTCAAGTACTATTTTCGCTATAATATCAACATAACTTGTTGATGGTTCATGGGTTTACTAGTACTAAGTGCTAACACTGATGCCGGTTATTGGCATCTCACGATATGTATTTGTTTGTTTGTTTATTTGCACTCGCCGTTTTCAACATTGTTTCAGTCATATCACGGCGGCTTGTTGGGTTTACTTGTACTAAATAAATTATATTCTCGACCATAGTTGTTTGATATTCCTTCCAATATTTACACTGTTACATATCTATTTGTACATTTTTTAAAAATACCTCAAGAATCACTGCTTTATATCTATATATGTAATTTATACACTGACATATTTCTATATGCTCACATTTGTATCGTAATTAAAATCGGTTCAAGTTCTCAATACCTTTCTTATTGTTTTCATGTTTCAGCATGTGGGTCGTTTGGTACCTCGTACACCCGCTTTGTAGACACCTTGTTTTACGGCAACCAGATCGATACCGTTATCGCCGTCACCTCTGTGTTGGAGTGCATGGCCCACTGCTCCACCAGGCCCCTGTGTTCGGGCTTTCAGTTCTGGTCAGCGACGTGAGTATATTTTCATTAAAATAGGCTAGCAATCAAAACGGTTTGACACACCACCCCTCCTCCAAAATAGTTGTCATTTACTTCCAATGGCATTGACCCAAACTTTAATCATTGTGTAATGTTCAAACTAAATGTTGCATGTTTTGTCCTGTAAACAATATGCAAAAGGTATTGTTAATGCAAAAGGTAAATAGACAATAGGTCACTTGCCTACTGTATTTTATAGACGATAGGTCACTTGCTTATTGTATTTTATAGACAATAGGTCACTTGCTGACTGTATTTTATAGACAATAGGTCACTTGCCTACTGTATTTTATAGACAATAGGTCACTTGTCTACTGTATTTTATAGACAATAGGTCACTTGCTTACTGTATTTGATAGACAAAAGGTCACTTGCTTACTGTATTTTATAGACAATAGGTCACTTGCCTTCTGTATTTTATAGACAATAGGTCACTGGCTCACTGTTTTTTATAGACAATATGTCACTTGCTTACTGTATTTTATAGACAATAGGTCACTTGCCTACTGTATTTTATAGACAATAGGTCACTGCTTACTTTTTTTTATAGACAATAGGTCACTTGCTTACTGTATTTTATAGGCAATATGTCACTTACCTACTGTATTTCATAGACAATAGGTCACTTGCCTACTGTCTTTTATAATCAATAGGTCATTTGCTTACTGCATTTTATAGACAATAGGTTACTTGCTTATTGAATTTGATAGTCAATAGGTCACTTGCGTACTGTATTTGATAGACAATAGGTCACTTGCTTACTGTATTTGATAGACAATAGGTCACTTGCTTACTGTATTTGATAGACAATAGGTCACTTGCGTATTGTATTTTATAGACAATAGGTCACTTGCTTACTGTATTTGATAGACAATAGGTCACTTGCCTACTGTATTTTATAGACAATAGGTCACTTGCTTACTCTTTTTGATAGACAATAGGTCTTTTGCTTACTGATTTTATAGATAATAGGTCACTTGCTTACTGTATTTGATAGACAATAGGTCAATTGCGTATTGTATTTGATAGACATTAGGTCACTTGTTTACTGTATTTGATAGACAATAGGTCACTTGCTAACTGTATTTTATAGACAATAGGTCACTTGCTTACTGTTCTTGATATACATTAGGTCACTTGCCTACTGTACTTGATATACAATAGGTCACTTGCTTACTGTATTCGATAGACAATAGGTCACTTGCGTATGGTACTTGATAGAGAATAGGTCACTTGCTTACTGTATCTGATTGACAATAGGTCACTTGCTAACTGTATTTGATAGATAAAAGGTTACTTGCTTATTGTATTTGATATACAATAGGTCACTTGCTTACTGTATTTGATAGACAATAGGTCACTTGCTTATTGTATTTTATAGACAATAGGTCACTTGCTTACTGTACAAGACAGACAAAAGGTCACTTGCTTACTGTATTTGATAGACAATAGGTCAATTGCTTACTGTATTTAATAGACAATAGGTCACTTGCTTACTGTTCTTGAAAGACAATAGGTCACTTGCTTACTGTATTTTATAGACAATAGGTCACTTGCTTACTGTATTTGATAGACAATAGGTCACTTGGCTAATGTATTTTATAGACAATAGGTCACTTGCCTACTGTGTTAATAGGCAAGAGGTCACTTGCCTATTGTATTTTTAGGTAAAAATTCAGCTAAAACTTTTAGTACAAAAGAAAATAATGTTTTCATCAAGTGCGTTCTTTCTATTGTTGTGTATATTGTGTTTTAAAGGGTAATTGTACTCGCAATGAGCGAATTTCACTTTCAGATCCTGTAAAATGAAGGAGGAGAGCAGTTCATTTAGCGGCTTATCGGATATTGAGTGGCACATGCGACATTGCGCGTCATAGGTTATCTACTAGATATGCAATTGTGTGTAAATAAGTCGCGCATGTGCAACTGTGTGTTATATGAAATCTACTAGAAACGCCCCAGATAACAAATACATTTCAACTACATTAATATTAATACCGCCTAATATAAATATTGTTTATCACATCTGTATTTTGTTAAGTCTGCATTATAATTGTAATATACATAATGTAGGTCAGCAATTAATTTATCTTTTGTGTGTGCATACTATTTATAGAAACAATATATACATGTGAAACTTTATTTTAATTAGTATATACATGTTAGCTTTTTTGTATGAAAAAAAATGCAACATAAAACTATATGTGTTGTATATGAATGTATCATTACAACATGTATATGAATGTATGATTACAACTTGTATATGAATGTATGATAACAATTTGTATAATGTATATGAATGTATGATTACAACTTGTATATGAATGTATGATTACAATTGTATATTAATGTTCCATTACAACTGTGTTTATATACACCCGTGAAGTACATGTTCATGACCTGCTAGGTATATAACATGTATGTATGTATGGCTGCTATAGGGTGAAAATAAATTTTTGCACACAAAAAAGAAAAGTCACCGAGAAGAGCATTCCCACGTGACCAGAGATGAATCATTGATGTGTTTATTTCAAATTATATCCAGAAGGACAATAGCCGAAGTGGACACATTTTTACATCAGTGTTTACAGGTCGAAAACATATACACACACATATATCAAACATGTACATATACAGATTATATATTGAAACAATAATAGTGATGATAATGCTTATTGATTAACAAGCAACAAAAAACGACGTGGTCACAATACACTCTTTAACTTTTGTGTTTGCATGTTTTCTTTCATACTAAGACAAATAGGTATAAATATTCTACTAAAAATACCCGATCTAAATAGTATGCATAGATGGATATATGGTACATTAATTCTGCCGATATTCTATAAGAGTGCATTGTGGGTTATGAACTGATAACATCATGGTAGCATCTGATAAATTGTGTTGCTTGCAAAACCAGACAGCTATCTTTAAAATTAGGGTCACACTTCAATGCCATTAAAATGTTAATATATGACTTTTTCGGGGTATATTTTCCTCATGTATCAAAGAATTTTAAAAGAACTTGGACCAAATGTTACCCTATATTAGACAGTATGTTATACACAAAAACCAAATATATACCTTTAAGGTCAAGGTCATGCTCCGAGGTAAATCTTCGAAATATTACATTTTAATTTTGAAATGGAGCATGTTTGAGCTATTTTTCATCATGTTTTTAAGAATTTTAAAATAACTTTGCACAAATTTTGTCTGACGATGTGTTGCACACAAAAACCAGATAGCCCTCTTCAAGGTTCTACTAAAATGTTAAATATCGAACAATGTCACATAAAATATGGCTTTTTCAAGTTCTGTTTTGTTTATTCAGTGAAGGATATTGAAATGTCTTGATTAAATGACGCCCTTAAAATATTCGAGAATTTAAGGCCGAAATGGCTCTCTTTTAACACAAGGCCATACTATCAGATCATTGGTCAAACTAAAGCACCACATTACTGACATACTATTTATGTTTCTCCGGGGTCAATACTTTTCATGAATTGAAGGATTTCAAAGTAAATGGCAAAACAATGTTTCCTATATAGTACTGTGTTTCGCACCATTACAATATAGCTACATTTCGACTTATTAAACTGCGATAAACGTAAACAGATCAAGTAAGTCTGCCCTGATTAAATTTGATTGCTATATTATAGTACTTAATATTTGTAAACATAGCATTATGTTGAACATGAGTCGCAGCCTAGTGCTGGGGAACAGCAATGCTTCATTTTGGTTTAAATTGAATGAAAAACTGAACCACACCCAAACCCCGGTGTTGATCCTTTATGACAGACGGATGCATGTTGAGGATATCATTTTTATAAATTACGTATCCTTCTGTGCAGCAAACCTTCGAATTACTCTGTAAACATGTTTCTTTCAACAAACGCAATAAAATATGTTCCAAAATAACCCATGGTTGTGATAACAAATCGCCTTGTAGCAAGATGCCGAAAAGTCATTTTTTATTATTATTACCGCATGGGTAATGGGTAATAACTCAAATAAACATGATTCAATACTTCTCATTATCAATGATATCCGAGACACTATGGCTGTACAAAATATGAGGAAGTGTGGTTAAAACTGAATGAAAAAAAAAGTTTATATCACATCCAGCCTCCACACCCCAATTGTTGACTTTTAAAAGACGATGGATACATTTGGAGGTGCCCAAACGTAAAATTTACGTATCTGGCAACAAAACCAACGACTACAGTGCAACCAACCTGCACAAGCCTCGCTAAACATGGTATATGTGTCGTTCAGAAGAAAAACATGTACACTTAATTGATTAGTTAATGCAAGAGGGGAGAAATTAATTTATTAGCCAGCTACCAACTACTTCAGCCGTAGAGAAATCTTTTGTTATATTTAGTTTTAATTAATTTATTATTAAGATACTGTGTATTGGGTTCTTAGTGCGACCTATAAATGGTCGATTATTATCTATAAATCTGTCAGTCATACGATCAATGTCTTGCTTTCATGAATGTACTTGAAATGAACTTAAATTCGTTGTGGTTTTGAGGTGAAGTCAATTACACATTCAAGAGCCAAGTTCTGGAAATGACACCATTAAGTGGAAGCGGTAAAAACAACATAATAGTTGTATGCGACATTCCTGTGCTATTCTAAGAAGTAAAATGGAAAAAGCTGTAAGTAAAACCTAAAAACGAACGATAAAGAGTCAATTAATGTTTCCTGGACTCCTTAGCGAACATAATGGCTCAGAGCATACAGATGCCGACACGTATCTGGAGCTTACTGTTCGGATATGTACCATGGCCCACTTTTGCGGCTGAATAAATGGTTGTATTTATCGAAGGCTTAAAAGCAAATCCATGTCGGCCAATGGGGCGTGAATCCGTTTCAGTCACTCAGTTACAGGGTGTATACAAATTGTTTGCGGCTAATGGGTTTATGTGCATTGTTTAGTTATCATTGTTCAATGAGTTTTTAATTGATCTGACGAGAATTTCTGAATAAATATACGGGAAATGAGGTCGATGGTAATATGATTTTATGAATATTAATTAATAGACAAATAATACGTTTTACTCTGATGTGGTTGGGGTTGGGGCTTCTGTTTTCGTTGTTTACGAAAAGTCAACGTAACTGTTTAANAAAATGCTTGTGCGTAATTTGTCATCCCAGATAAGCCTGTGCAGTCCGCACAGGCTAATTAGGGACGACAATTTCCGCTTTTATGGAATTTTTCGTTTAAATGATGTCTCTTCTTAGCTAAAATCCAGTTTAGGCGGAAAGTGTCGTTACGGATTAGCCTGTGCGGACTGCACAGGCTAATCTGGGATGACAATTTACGCACAAGCATTATGTCCAGTTTTCTCAGAACACGACACAATTTACCTTCAAGTCTTACCTCGGCCTATTTGTATGCTTTCTGCACATTGTCTCAGTGACATTTGACCGCAGTTTCATAGAAATCATTCAAAAGAACTAAGAAGCCGACAATTAAACTTCACCATGACATTAAGCCGACTTGAGTGGCGTATGCCTTCAGCATATCGTCTCAAAGAACTAAACAAAGTTTAATCAAAAGCCTTAAAAAGTATCAGATTGTTGGTCATAGTATACGGTAATAAATTAGTATACGCAGAAATAATAGGTAATTATATAGTTTTCACCACTGTATCATTGAACACTTGCTCGATGTATACCGTACTAGCCTAACTGGTTAAGTGCAAGCGAAAACAATATGTGACTTGTACCAAAGATGGCGGATTCCGAATGTCTTTCCACAAAGAATTGCCAGCTTAGACAATCTTTTTTTTAAATAACAAAGGAAGATGCGTTGAACACATGTATCTTTTTTGTTGTGTGCAGATTTTCATCTTATAACTGAAGCAGACCAAACTTGACAAAACTCTACATGGTTATTGAAATCCATAGAAAAAATTTGGTAAGTAGAGCCAGAGCCATTTGGGAAAACGTGTGTCGAACAAGCTTCGTTTTCAATAAATTTGAAGAAATGTAGGACAAAATTGGTCGCATATTTAATTGATATAAATAGTATATTTTCATATTAATTAAATATTAGGCTAATGTCTTTGTGTACTTGGACTTATTCCTATTCGTCTCCGACAGGCGTCCACGATTCGGAAATACTCGCTGTGTGAACGTTTCTCCAACACGTCGGATAAATTCAAGTTCACAAAGACATTACCCTTATTTTCTGTTTCTATGAACTAGAAGATGTATGGCAATTAAAGAAGCTTCCAACATTGTCAAATAATTTTTTAATTCAATGATAATAGAATATGAATGTCAACTACGATGCTACCTACGCTGTCCTACATGTCCTCGAAATCCACTGTGACCAGTCTCGCCTGGACGATGATCGCTCCGCCCACTTAAGCACGTGGCTTAGCGGTTAGCAAACCTAGACAAGCTAACCCCAAAGTGGTTTCTTTGCCTATAGATTGGCTGTAGATTACGCGATGTTCCGGATGATTTGAGATACTTGTTTCACCCCAACACACCGTTCAATCGACTTACGCAACGTCTGCGGTTCATACATCGGCCGCGCTATTGTATACATGTCGGTTAAAAGCGGAGTGTAAGTATTTCCCTATTCTTTATATTTTACCTATTGAATTGAGCAGGTTTGAGTGTGTTCTTTGAGAGCCCAAGTAAGAAGGACTTTGTAAACGTAAACCCTACCTTCCTAGCTGCTTACTTTTAAAGAAATCCGTTAGAATGTGGTCAAAAACCAAACAAAATTCACCACTCTCTCAGTCAAACTCAGGATTTAGACCAAAGATAAATACGAACAACATTTTATTGAAGTCTTTAATCATTTGTATTCGGTTATTCCAAATTACAGCATCACACATGAAAACACAACATTTTTATCAACGATTAAATACGAGTGAGGTTTGAAAAACGGCTCAAGACTACGGCCGTGGCTACTTATTAGATGGTCATGCCAACGGCTGCAAAAATAAAATTATGCTCATGCCATCGGCTGAGGCAATCGAAAATGGCATGATGAGATGTGAACGTTATTCCCTGCTCAGAACGGTAAAAATTGGTAATTTTAACGTTGTTCATATAGACAAACTGTTATTCAAAGATTGTAGTAGTTGTATATTCTATTTAAGTGACGGATATTATATAGATAATCATTGGTATTAACATATATATATATATATATATATATCTGTGTGTGTGTGTGCAGTCCGCACAGGCTAATCCGGGACGAAACTTTCCGCCATAACTGGTTTTCGCAAAGAAGAGACATCATTTAAACGAAAAAATCCATAAAAGCGGAAATTGTCGTCCCTGCTTAGCCTGTGCGGACTGTGTGGATTAACACGATCGTCTTTAATGTTACTTAAAGCAGGGCTCTAGAAATCGGGAGTGAATGGGGTCTTTAAGAGGCAAATACACCTTTGTTCTTCATAAAATCCTATGTCGTTGGTGCTCATTAGAATCTTATCATCAAGACGATGCTAATGCGTAGCCACACAACTAGCTAGAAATATATTTTAAATAAGATATTCGGCGTATATCCTGACTTTGAAATAAAGGTCGAAAATTTACGTTTCAAAGTTATTTAAAAAAAACAACAAAGGTTTAATTAGTGTTGTGTTCTTTTTTCACGCAATAGTCGCATATCCACCGCATGAAATGTTTGTTATGAAGTGCACGTATATTAAACCACATAACAGTGTTCGTAGATACAAATTTTACTACGTTAGATCACGTCAAATGTGTCCTCAGATGTTAAATTATGAATTTATATATTCGTTCTCGAAACATGTGGTATGTTGATATTTGATTAAGACGCTGTTTTCTTTCCACGCATTCAAAATAACACTGTTACACACACGTCGTGCAATTTTAGCAGAATGATGTTTCCTGACATGCTATCTAAGATGTAAGTAACCCCCCGTTCTCACAGAGCTGCGACTTTACGACGATCATCCCGATCAAGCCACGATCTGAAAAAGGTTGAGATCGGGGCGGATCGAGGCCGATCGAAGTCTAAATCGAGCAATTTGGCAAATTATGGTCTTCATTTTGACCGTTCTACGATGCCCCTACGTCAAACGCGCTGCTAACACGATTTTACTACGATGTTACGCAGACCGTTGCCGACCAGCGGCCGCGTTTGCGTTTACTGCCGCTACATTCAAGATCATACTACGACGCTACGCAGACCTATACGACTGTACGACGATATCGCTAACATGTCTCCGATCATATTACGATTTTATTACGCTTCTAGTACGATTTTGGCTATGATGTATATATATCTTTGGTTTGAAACATACTTTTCACTTTTTTTCAAACTTTAAACATGAACGGACGTATTCATGCTGATCTTATTCATCTGGCTTTACTTCAGCAAGAACAAATGTTAGTTGAACTTGAAATTGCACAGATAGTTAACAGGCGGAGGCGCAGAAGAAGGCCAAGAAGATACTGGGTACGGCCATGGCTATCTGCAGATAGGAGGCTCCAGTTTTGACAGTATGACACACTCATGCGAGAACTCCGAATGGAAGACAACAATTCCTTCTTCAACTTTTTGAGGATGGAACCAGCGATGTTCGATGAGCTGCTCCAGAGAGTTGGCCCTAGGATTCAGAAGAAAGATACAGGCTGGAGGAAAGCGCTTGAACCAGGTGTCAAACTTGCCATTACTATCAGACATCTCGCTTCAGGAGATAAGTACCCTAGTCTGATGTATAACTTCAGAGTGGCTAAGAATACGATAGCGTGTCTCATTTATGAGGTTTCCAGGCTATTTGTGAGGAATTTAAAGATGAAGTGATAAATGTCCAACAACTCCAGATGAATGGTCTCTCATAGCAGACGAGTTCAAGAACAGATGGAATGTCCAACATGCATGTGGTGCCCTAGATGGTAAACACGTGGCCATCAGATGTCCCCCGAACAGTGGCTCGCTTTACCACAATTACAAGCACTTCTTTTCCGTAGTGCTACTAGCACTGGCAGATGCTGATTACAAATTTCTATGGATTGACTGTGGAGGTATTGGTTCTAATTCTGATGCTTAAATATTTAACGAATCTAAGCTGATTCAGTGCCTCGAAGACAGAGCAATTGGAGTTCCAGCGCCAGACCCACTTCCTCATGACAACAAGCCGATGCCCTACTTTATTCTGAGAGATGATGCATTTGGGTTGAGGACATATTTGATGAAACCTTATTCGCAAAGAGGTCTAACCAGAAAGCACTTAATCACAAACTACAGAATATCAAGGGGTCGCCGTGTGATTGAAAATGCTTTTGGTATTTTGGCACAAAGATTGCAGGTATTACTCACAACCATGCAGCAATTCCCAGCAGTGATACAGTACATCATAGAGTGTTGTGTTTGCCTTCATAACCTCATGAGATTGCGCTACCTGGCTTTACAAAATGCCCAACTTGACCAGGAGGATGATGATCACAATCCGGATCCCGGTACCTGGAGATAAGAAGCAAACATGCAAGAGGTACTGATGCCAGGAGGACCAAACAGGGACAGTATCGCTGGGAAGAGACAAAGGGAACTACTTAAACTCTATTTTAACAGCCCGGTAGGATCGGTGCCATGGCAGGAAAGAATGATTCCCCACTAGTATGTGTTATTATGTACAGTGTTGGACATTTTAAGCAGTATATGTGCGGTATAATCAAGTAATAACGAATAAACATCTGTTTGGAGTAACGTTTTACAATTACTGTTTGCGAACTCAGATGGCGTTTGTGAAGTGATTGTTTGAATATGTTTTTCAATCTGCAATTTCGGATTAAGTTAAGATTTTGAAAAATCTCTGCAGTTATTTGTGAATTAAAGTACAGTTCTATTATGTATGTTTTTGCAAAAGGAATTTACGTGTTTTATGCAATGTAATATGCAAAAGAAGTCATCTTAACAGCGTTTGACATATGTATAAACTGTTGTTAACAATAGAACATGAAAATTATGTATTTGAATTATGTTGTATTTTCCCAAATTATGAGTTATACTGCATTCGTGAGCAATTTGGTAAAACTGTACCCAAGTAAAATACGGTAAAGGTATGGAATCATCGAAGAAATGTAGCCGCAGAAAGATTACAGGCAAATCAACGTGCCTAAGTATATGGAGTAATAAATAATACTAGTATAATTAAAAAAAAGCAATTGGTTAAATGAGTTTTATTCTTATACTGCGTGTATAAAACAGAAACATATGACACAAATCTTGTTACATAATCGCATTGCAAATATAGGTTTAATCCCGTTTAAGGCACCTAAAGTTCTATGACAACAAAGCTGATGGTACCAACCATAAGGCTTTTTTTTAGAAAAAAAAACGTTAAGATTTTTTATTACAAGAACCAAAAGTCTCATTCTTAAAACATACACAAATAAAAAAAACAAGACAAGACACATAGACAGACATAACAATTAAATTTTGATTGAAAACCAAACAGTAATACAATCGAGTTTACACAAGTATAAGTATTGCCTTTATAAACACAAATTTTGAACTAAAGAGAATGCACAAAATTGAACATATAACAGCGTGCATCAAAAAATCTAACTGACCTGATTTTAAAAGCAAAATGAACTACTATTGTCAATTAAGTGCATGTCTGACACGACTTCAAAATAGCTTTAAGAAGTTTGAATGCTGCAAAAATAAACTGATATCGCTAGAACTGCGTGTGTCTATGTATTTTCTATGTTTTGTATTGATTAGCGTTTACTGCTGCTGGAGTCCATGTTGTCCGTCATCCATATCTAACAGTGAGCTAAGGCCTTTAAACACCATACTTGATCCCTCTTGTGACGGTCTACTAACGGGAGGGGCACACGCCTGCTGGTCTTGCTGCTGAAACTGCTGCTGTTGCACACAAGAACGTTCCATAGATCCCCACACGGACGTTGTATTAACGACTAGGGATGGCCATTGCGAGGGATTAGGCTGCCATTGTATGGAACAGGGATCACTATCCTTGTTTGAGGAAAGGTAAGGTCTAGGCTGGAGCTGTTGTTGCTGCTGCTCCTGCATGTCAGTGTAGCGGCTGACCAGTTGTTGTACGTCAGCCTGGAAGCGGCGCCAAAGAGTCTTATTAAGGCCTGCCACGGCTTGCTTAACCCAGTCCATGAAGGTATCACGCTCATTCGGTTCAGGTGTATTCTTGATGCGACCCAGCAACTCTCGCTGCAAGTTAATAAGCTGTTCCCGACTACCTGCCTGGTCTGCTAAGATTGCATCATCGGAGGACCAGTTTTGAGTTCGGGAAGCTCTTGAATACGTTCATGTTGAAGCTACATTTGTCGAAGTGGATACCGTTGTAGGGGTATCATTGAGGGCGTCAATGTAGACAGCGCCTGTACCAGCGGTATCATCTTGGGCATCAGCAGAGTCAGGGTTTGTTGGGACCAACTTCGCCGTCATCTGTTACGAAAATAAGTACGAATTAATACCTTATCAACATATTCATCTGCAATGAATATTAACATAGAAAACAACATGTTGTCCTATTGTACAGTTTGGCTTTTTAACCAATTCTACCATTACGCCAGCTTAATATGTAACGTGAATCATTATCAATTGACTGCTGATCGGGATACAGTCAGTTTTCGCTTGGAAATTCGGTTGTTCCAAAGGCTTCAACACTCAAGCATATGACATAATTTCGACCCTGAATGTGTGGTTATCTACTTGCACTAACAGCGGTGCATTTTTTTACTTCAAAAATGATATGGGGCTGCAGGAAACCATACTCACGCAGGATCCAACTGTCTCTTTCTGTTAGTTCCTCATCTGGAGCACCGGATCGCGTTTTTTTCAGCCGCCCATACCTTATTCGAAAGCTACTTTACCAGGTTTTTTATGATGTCAGCGTCTTTACCAAGCAGGTTAGCCTGTTCCCTCCAGAGATATTCTTTCTTCTGGGTTTCTTTATACCCCTTTAGCTTTTTGTTGTAAAGGATTTGATGTGCGCTGAGCCATTCAACCATAGCCTGTTCCTGGTCTGTTAGCATTTTCCTGCGTTTCTACTGGAGAGCATTTCTACTTTCTTCTACATAGAAGTGGGACTCAATAGAGGCATCATCAGGCTGCGGGGTTTCCGTGGAAGGAAGGGCACCAGCTTCAACGGTCGAATGTTTGTCATGCTCTTTCCCGGCCTCAGGATTTTCTGCTGCAGGATGTTCAAGGTCTTGAGTCACAGAGCTTGCAACCGCATATTTTTTACGGCCTTAACCACGGGGTTTACGGGGCATTTTTAATTGAAACTGTAAAAAGATGTGAACAGTTCGAAGTCTCAACTGCAAATGATCGTCAAGTATAGTGTCACCCTTTACATTTAGTTGACAGATGATGATTGGTCAAATATCAGCGCTATAAAAACAAACAGCTGCCTGATAGGTCGTGGTATGATCGGCGTAAGGTCATTGAAGGTCTTCGTAGGATCGTCAGGAACGTAGAGAGATCGTAGTGGGAACGTAGTAAGAACGTAGTGGGAGCGTTGTAGGAGCGTACTTGATAAGTTCCCGACTGTACTACGCTTTTACTGCGCTTTTACTACGATCATGAAGATCTCTCCACGATGCTTCCGCGCTGCCTGTACGATAACGGCGCTTCTACTACGCTCTTTTTACGACTTAACACCGATTCTTGTTGGCCACGATCCCGCTACGCTTGTTTTGAGCATGTTCAAAATAAGCGTGGCCAGACCGTAGAGCTCTCCGATCATGAAGACTCTACCGCGATCATACTGCGCTTATGAAGACTCCACTACGTTTCTCCTGCGATTTGTCACGATCGGCCACGTTTTCGGCAACTTTTTGATCGTAGTAGAACGGGCGTCTTTGTGTGAACGGGGGGTAAATGGCCTTAGTACCTTCATTAGGACATAACGATGCATGCTTTATATCCACCGTTTCCTACATGTAACGTATTCTAAAATTGTTTAAGCTCTTGTATGCGGTGATCCGGCGGTTGGGTGACTCGATAACTGGAAGATATATGGTCATAAATATATGGTCATATAGACTGTCTTCATCAGACATATCGAATAAGTTTTACATTTATCTTTCACATTTATACAAAATCATAATCATATTCCAAAGGGATAAGAAAATGTTGCGGTATCTCGTTTTTAATTTACGTCAGTACATAATTTGTATGTATTGCCTGCTTACTATAACAGTATTCCACAGCGAATTCTGCATTTCTGATTCACTAAAAAGAGTGTGTTATATCTGGTAAAAATGTGTCGAGTAATCGGGAATCGAAGTGATATTGTGATTGAGATAATCGGTTAACGAAGTGCCCATGAAAATTTTGCATCCGACTCTTTAAACATTTACGTTAGTTAACTAAAATGTAACATGTTGTAACATTAATGGACATATTGATCTTTTATCTCGAATAGTAAGCACGTGGTTTTTGTTGTTCTCTGTTATCGAAGTGCCATCCGTTATCAAAGTAACCGCATACCCGGCGTCCATAGCAAGCACAATAACACTCATGTCTATGAAACATGTCCAAAATATCGGTTCTTCTATAGAAACTTATGCATCGGTAAAAAATAAAAGTGTTTTCAACGCTTAGTATCGATAATTTAGAAAAATCATCATATAACAAAATATTGTTTTAAATGCTTTTTAATATTAAAGTCGTCGTGGTACTTTGGTAACGCGTTATCTTTTGCTCGTAAAGAATCGTGTTCGAATCCTTGGGTAGGAAAGCTTTTTAATTCAACTTTTTTCTTGCTATTATAAACGTTTTAAAATATTCAAATATTCGATATCCTTAATGAAATATTAAAAAAAAAAAATACTAATAAGTTTCAACAAGTCGTTTTACATTTTTGATATTTTTCCGCATATTAGAAAAAAGGGTACTGCATATCGGGGAGCGAAATAGCACTAATGAAGTATAATCATTATAACAATACATTTTGGTTTATGATCATCATCATTTAACCGAGAGTAAAATATTGTAATGCGTTATTAACGCGAAACGATAAAATAATTTGTAGTCTTTCTGCAGTTTACCTTAAATTTTGTGACAACACGTGGATCGCTTAAAGGTATAAATTGCGTGTATGAAATGCATGCCGTAAAATAGCAGTCCGGATGCCGAGTTGTAAATGCTATAGCAAACATTTATTCTTTTCTTTCCCTCTTAAATTCTATTCTTGCTATTTTACTTGAGCCCTATAGTTCCGATGTTTAAATCTACATATTTAAGGCATTTTATGACACACGTAAAGATGCCAACATTAGTGAACAAGTCCCTTTTAAACCTAAAAGTCATCTCAGAGCATCATTACTGATGTTAATAGTTGCAAAGACAACCAAGATTGTTGGATTAGTTTGCTGTTTATTAAAAATTAAAATCTTAACTAATTTCTTCTGCTATTTCTACTGTTTGCCGAGTAACGTATGTGACTAAGCAATCATTAGTTCTATTCCTTTGGAATGGAAACATTTTGATTCCATACTAGTTTTAGTGAACATAATGTGAATTGATTTTTAGCTTGAACATGAATTAACTTCAAATGTGTGCGAATCAATATTATAGTCTATTCTTATTATGAAACAATACTCAAATCGCGATCTCGCATCGTTTTCGTCATGATATCGACCTGGCGATACAATTTCACAATATCCCCTTCTGGTTGCATATGGGCATATATGTCATAGTATTGCCGTATTAACCTTTTTTATCAAATATAGTGTCATGACGCACTAAATACGAAAGTCATTATAATGGATATATTATAGACCACCATCACAATGTGGAGATATTGGTTTTAGATGTAAACCTTAATTAAATTGCGACTGACTAATACATTATTGGGAAAAGGTGTTGGAGAGGAGTATTTAAGAGTGTTTACATGTCCCGCCGTGTCTTCACGACTGCATCTATGGACAGACCTATCGGGAAATTGATATAGTATAAGCCGCTTAATATGTAGCATATTTTTGCTGTGCTAATGTGACTTGTGTTGCAATATTTAAATGTAAATGGATAAGCCGTTTCTCTCGTTTAATTGTGAAACAACCGAATTTGTTGGTGCTGTAGTCAGTCCACAAGTAGGATTGCTTTCGTTTGAAATGTGCATGTTATTGTATACAATGCGTGGTTAGAGTTGAACAGTTACAACTATGGGCTAATCAAATTAGTTAACATTGTCTGTGGTGTGAAGACTTTATACTTTTATGGCGTACGATATACAATTTAAAATACTTTATGCCCAAAGCGGACATTTGGCCTTTATGGTATGATATATAAGCTATTGCACAGACAACAATTGATTCTACTGAGGGCATAAAACTATAAAAGGCATGTTTTCACAGAATTTGGTAGTAAATTCCATTAAAGGTTTGTACTAACTTGAGTATAATAATTATTTGGAATAGCCTAGAAAAATTGAATAAAGCAAGAGAAAAAAGAATGCAAAAATATTTGTTCTGACTGGGTTTCGAACAAGGTACCTTTGTAACAAATTATCAAATCACTGTTTGGACCATAACGACATGCGTATAATACGCTTGTTTTGCAAACTATCGATAACGCGTTACACATGCTTTATTGTTTGATTATTATCCATTAAAGAACCTATATTTTTTTAATATTTCTAAGACAATACTGTTATTTCGCTTGTTTAAATATAATGCAGGCATTCTTTTTCCGAATCTATGATATTTTTTTTTGAAAATTGTAATTTTGCCAAATTAAATAGAGTTTACCGAACTAACTTGACTGCGTATATGTCTTGGGCAGTTTTCTATTGTGAAACCGAGTAAAAACTACCTGCTCAGAACAGTTAAGTTCCTTGGGATCTTCATTGAGCGCCTTTTGGCCTTTGCTCATCTTGATATACTGCTCTTCTTTATATACATCATGTATGTCATACATCGAATATACAATTGTTATAGCAGACCCGATTACTTGGCATTTCGCTGGAATCAAAAAATGACATTTGCAGCCGTATACGAATATTTGATTGAAAAGAGGCTGCTGTTTGATGAGTTCGTAACTTATGATCATCACTTACAGGTGTATAAGTATGCATCAGTGAATATCAGTGAATATCAGTAAATAAGTGTAACCAAGCAATGGATCAGACCAGCGTGAACTGCAATATTTCAGTCATGCACGTTTTGGGAAAACTGGGCTTAATGCATGTGCGTAAAGTTTCGGCCCAGATTACCTTTTGTATTCCGTACAGATTAATCAGGGACGACACTTTCCGCTTTATGGATTTTTTCGTTTAAAGGAAGTCTTTTCTTAACAAAAATCTAGTCTAGGCGTAAAGCGTCTTCCCTGATTAGCCTGTCCAAACTGCATAGGGTAATATGTGACGACACTTTACTTACATACATTAAGCCAAGTTTTCCCCGAGCGCGGCTCACACTTTGTCCCAAGTAGGGTGCAACTACACTAGACTGTGGTAGCGGGTCCAATGAAGAATGATTAACCCACTTATGCCTAGCGTCTAGAAAAAAGGCCTTGGCAAACAGCGTTGACCCAGATGAGACGCCGCATGATGCGGCGTCTCATCAGGGTCTGCGCTGTTTGCTTAAAGGAATTTCTGTAAGAAATATTCTAAATATAGAAATAAATATACTAGACATCCCTAATTTTGGAAATAAATTGATCCAATTTAGAAGGATGGGAGAGTCCACTAGGCATAAATGGGTTAAACAAGACCTCTATAGGTCAACAGTTGTAAAATGGCCGTTCGATTGTCCGCACCTAGGCAGTTGAATAAATATAAGACTAATTATAATCTTGTATTGCTGTCAACAAGATAACGGGTGAATCGGATTTGTACGCTCAATGTCATGGCAACAGTTGTAAGTTGAAGTGCGAAGTTGAATCAATGAGCATTGATTGGTTTTACCAATTACATTGTTCTGGATATGAAACATGAAACAAATATAGAGTCATGCCTAATACGAATGTTCACATATACATGTACAAATGTAAATAATTTGATATACTTGTACTTGGTATTTAACATGCCTAGATGATCGAAGCAATACTGAACAATATGTTCCGTTTTGAGTACTGGCGCATCATTGTTTTAATGCATTTCAGGATATCACTAGTCAGAGCATGAAGCATATATTCAACACTCAAGTCAGTCTCAAGTGGTGTTTATCATCTAACCGGATGCATTATTTCTAAATTATAAGTGGGGCTGAAGTGTCCTATCTTACCAGAGCGGACATCGCAGTTCGAACTCGTGATACACACAATCATTTCCTTGTATATCCTTCATATATGAACGTAGTTCGGTTAATTATTCCGCATATTATTTGGTGGTTAAGGCGTATGGGATTTTCTTAACGCTTCAACATAATTGGGTACGTACATAGTTTTACATACAAGATTATTTTCGCAATCCTTGATCAGTTTTGACTGTTGCAAATAAAGTGCTTTCAAAACGCTCTGAGTTTACTTATGATGGTGGCTGGTTTTCTTAATATCGTTATTCTATGTTGGCGGGTTTGAAATCGCCAACACGACAACACGCAAGAACGACAAAAATGGACAAATGTCGCAATTGTCGTATTTTCGGCCTTTTTCGTTGTGGTGGATATATTTGTTGTTCTTTCGGGTTGGTGTGTTTGCGGGTGTAAAGGTCGCTAACATGCCGACACTTCATGCTCGGTATTCACAAAGCTCTCAAGGGAAATCTAAACTTATGTTGTACTTAGGTGAAAATACTTTTATCCAAGTTGTGAAATCCGATATGTTCTGCTTAAAAAACGATTCAATATTAACCGTTTTTGTAATAATATTTGTGTAAGACATGTAATGCAAACAGACCTTAACAAGATTATTCGGGGTTTTGGCGATGTTCTTCTGCTCAGACCTTATATTTTGTATCCGTGATTGTGACAGACATACACGAACGCGTGTTTGCAGAGAGTAGACAAACCTGTAAGGCAAATAAATAATATACATACAATAATACATGAAAATAATGTTTCTTTGCTCTTTTAGTTGATCATTCAATAGCCGGAAATGGAGAAGCGCCCCCTAGTGGCGGCCGTGGATATCGGGACGTCGTGGAGCAGCTGGGTCCTCTCCTTCCGGTCCGATGGATCAAGGTATTCATATCAACTTTTGAAAATGCTATGAAAATAGTAGAGTCTTTAAGAGTTTGTCAATAATGACATTGAATTAGGCTTCTTTAGGGGCCATCGGATTTGTTTTCTGGGAGAACCAGTATAGCTTTTCTTTTTCGTACTGTACTTTCTTATATCCTTCGATACACAATAACCAACAATCAAATTAATAGTTAATGAGAAGTATTAAGAATACTTATACTAAATGAAGCTTTTAAAAATTCACTTTGTCCTAATAATGTGTCGAATGAGCTTTAATATAGCATTCATTGCTGCATGAGTGGCTGTATCTGTGTTCTGTGCCTTCCCGTGACTTATGATACACGTCTCTCACCGACCTTTTCAATTGCATTTCAAGTGAACCATGGCAGCTACCGCCACAACCAACGAAGATGCCGACAGCGATCCTCATAACTCCCGACGGCAAAAGTGTGGCGGCTTTCGGAGGGGATGCGGAGGCGGAATATTCCCGAATGGCGACAACGGACGCTCAGTGTCAGCACTATTACTTCCGTCTGTTTAAGTTGGCACTCTCTCAGACAGCGGTAGGTGGCGCAATTTGTGTTGATCATAACAATACTTAACATGGAGACTGTTTAGAGAAAAGTGTTTGGGCTTTTAAAACCTGAGATGTATGTGCAAATGCGTACAATTACGTATAGTGTACAATTTATAACATGCTATATAGTATACAAGATAAGTTACTGGTATGGACTTCAATGCAGAATTTACCTTCAAGAAAAGCCAACGCCAGCGTTGTTTCGTATACCTATTGTGAATACCACTTAACTTACAGTCATATTGAGTCAATAGTGTCCTTTTCAGAGGCTTACGCGGGACACATCCCTGAGAGACATCAGTGGGAAACCGTTGCCTGCTATGACAGTATTTTCGCTTCTTGTGGGATATATCCGACAACAGGTTCTAAATGCGTCTCGAAACCGGCTGCAGTCGGAAGATCTCCGAATCTCCGACATACACTGGGTTCTAACGATACCCGCCATATGGAGCGATTCTTTGAAACAGTTTATGCGTGAAGCGGCCGAAATGGTACAATAAATTTCACATTTTGGACGAGGAACTGTGCCTGTAAACTAGTCCTACGATTTGCTTACGTTTCATTCGTTGCAATGTTTTCAGTATAAGCATTCTTCTGATATCGCTTTCCCGAACAATAGTTCATTGGCTGATAAGACGCCCGAAACCAAGTCGTGTTATTTAAACCTGATGTGGTTGCTATGTGAACACTGATTAAAATACTGATATTCTACACCCTTCTCTTTCCAAATCCTGTTTCTGCCCCTATAATATTTAAGTCATAAATATAGAAAAGATGCTGTACAGTTACAATGTTTTTTTCTCCCAACTCAAGGCAGGACTGTCAGCGTCCAACCTCTCGTTCGTGTTTGAAGCGGACGCAGCTCTCATTGGCTGCGGACGGATGACGTCATCAAACTCTAGCGACGCCATGGAACTGTCTCTTGCAGCGGACTCTAAATACCTGGTTGTGGAAGCAGGTGGTAGGTGAATATTCACTATAAAAGTAGTCTAAATGTAAGTTGAAGTATTTTTTTAATTGCAAAATCACCCCGCTTTAAGCCCCAAATGCTAACGCTTTGATATATCCAAGGCGGTACCACTCGTTTTGTTCATATACTGAATGTAGTGTGCGTTTGAATTCTTTTTCTTTTGGCACTTTGATACTTGTCGTAAAGAACAATGAGCTGCTAAAACGAATTATCTTGCCGCTGCAGCTCGATAGTTTCACTTTGTTCATAGCTAATTATATGTGTACAAGACATGCAGTTATGTTTCGTTAGTAAAACAGGTGTGCCCGTAGTACTGATTGAATGAAGTTTTGCTAATTAAATAGTATTGTAGTCACGCAGATACCGTTTAAGCGCAAAGTTGCGTGCCGGGTAGTCAGTTACGCCGTCTGTCTTGTTCACTCTAGGCAAATCACCTATACTTACATCTGTAAGTCATGCAGTCTTAAAAAGTTAAACTGAACTTATTATTATTGTTCGACTACATAATGTTATTCTACCTGCAGGGGGTGTAGTTGAACTCGGCGCATACAGACTCCTCGAGGACGGGCGGCTTCGGCAGTTGCATGTTGCGCGTGGTGGGAACTGGGGCGGCGCAGCGGTAGAGGACGCACTTCACGAAATAATCGGCGAACTCTTCAGCCTGAACGTCTACCAAGACTTCCAAAACCGTTTTCCGGTCGACGACATTGCGTTTTTTAAGGAGTTTAACATCAAAATGCGCGCAGTCAGCCCGTGTAGTCATATGAAGTTCTCTCTCCACGTGCCGCAGCAGCTGAAAGACATATACGAGCACACCGTGAAGAAAAAACTTCGCAAATCTATAGTACAATCCAAATACGCGGAGAAAATAAGTCTTGCGAATGACCACCTAGAGATAGATGTTGCGATGTGTAAGCATCTGTTCGACGGAACGATCGACGCCATTATTGACAACATGTGTTCAATGTTACAAGACCCAGACGTGAAAGGAGCGTCAGCCATAGTCATGACAGGGGGACTGTCGCGGTCCACGATGCTGCAGACCGCGATCAAGAACACCTTTCCACAGATGGAGTTGCTCACTCCCAGTAACTCCGATGACGTCGTTTTAAAGGGCGCCGTCGAGTTGGGCCACAGTCCCAGGCTGGTCCAGCAGCGGAAATGCAGCAGGACATACGGTCTGGTCAAAACGGTTCCATTCGACGAGAAATACCACGATCAAAGTAAACAGGCAGAGTCGAATGGTAAAAACATGTGTAAGGACATATTTGACGTGCTGGTTGAAGCTCAGCAGACGCTTGACGTAGACGGGTCACGAGTGGAGCGCGCTCTGCCACTCGGAACGACTGAAGTAGCCGTGTACGCGACCTCGGCCAAGCCAGCCCCAATGTACGTGACTGACCCGGGATGTCAGATTGTTGGAAAGTTCCGAGTCCGCGCGAAGGATGTTACGGAGGGCACAGGGCCGACTCCCGTGGTGGTGTCTTTTGCATTCGGTGGCACGGAGGCAGCGGTGTACTTGAAAGATAAAGACTCCGGCAGAGAGACAGAATTGACATTGACTTTTCTTATTTGAAATGTGTGTGGATTGTATTAGTTGTACAGTTAGTTATATGAACCTCATTCTGTGAAAACTGGGATTAATGCATGTTTGTTGTGTCGTCCCAGACTAGCCTGTGCAGTTCGCACAGGCTAATCATGGACGACACTGTTCACCTAAACAACATTTTCGATTAGAACGGACTTCCATAAAAGCGGATGGTGTCGTCGCTGATAAGCCTGTGTGAATTGCGCAGGCCAATCTGGGACGACACTTTACGCACATGCTTTAAGCCCAGTTTTACCAAAACGAAAATCATATTATACCGAACAATGGAATCGCTCCTCAGCTGGAATGAAGGAGACATTCGCGACCTGTACTTTTTTACCGTTATTTTGATCGATGTATTACAAGGCATTGGTTGTATGCAACCTCTTAATTATTTTATGTTTGTAAATGGATGTTGTATACACAGGCGCTCGATGGAAATGACTCAATCATTCGACTATCCGTGTGACTCTTTTTTTTGAAAAAAAAATGCAGCTGCAGCCGTCACGTTTTGTCGGAAGATTTTTATTGATTTAGTATGTATAAAAATCACGGTTGCAGCTGCATTTAAAAAAAAAAACNGATCGAGTCATTGCCATCGAGCGCCTGTGGTTGTATACGGCTTCAAGTAAAAGATCCGGTTTTGTATTGTATTTAAGTTAATCAACATATTCATTTTTCATAAAATGGAATCGTCGGTGCAGACTTTTCAGAACTGCCCATCGATTGTTGGCTCAGTTCTGAAGCTCATGAAGATACCTGTTCTGTTACAATTAACAAGTATTGAACGTTTGAGGGGTTTTATGTTTAGATATGCTTAGGTATGCTTAGTAGATTGTGTATGACACATTAACGAGGTAAGAAGTCGTTATTTACACAACGTATGTCCGAGAGGAAACATACTTCTTGGTCTTATTATATTTTATTTTCATCATTTTCAATGGTTTATATTGTTCCAATAAAAAGACAAACAAGAAATGTGTCCATAGTTCACAAATGCCCCCGCTTAATGCCAGTGTACCAAATTAAAAGTTGGGTGGACAGTCATGTAAATATATTTTAACAAAATTTCGTAAAAGTATTATTTTAGAGAAAATTGTTATGTCCAAGGCCCGTTACTTTGTCAAAAGTCAATGGACTTGAACAAAACATAGGTAGACCCACACACCAAAAATAATGTAAGTATATGAAAGGGGTTTTGAAAAACTCGGGAAAAAAGTGTTATTTGAAAGAAAATTCCTAAGTCCAAGGCCCGTAACTTCGTCAAAAATCAATGAACCGGAATATGTAAGTCCTGTAGGTAGACTAACACACCAAAAATTAGTTCAGTATCTGCAAGCTGTAACATAGTGCGTTTGAGTTTAACATGTGATCAAGTGCCCATCAATTACTATCGGAAATGGTGATCATATATGTACGTTCATGTACTGGGTGTATTTTAATTACAGATGGTGACAAGATTACAACTGGTGTTTGTTTCCGTGTCCTTGCATTAATCAGATAGTTAATGCACTCCAACAGTGCAGTAATCTGATCCATCAAGTTGACATGTTTATGTAACGGTACATGTATATCATTAGAGCTACTTTGGTCATTGAACAGTAGGAGGATTTAACCCAATGGAGATAGGCTTGAGGATTATTTTCAGGACCCCATAGGGGTGGGATCCTATCCGGATGGATTTGGGCGGATTTTGTCATGTATTTGAAACGTTATTAGTTATTTGGAGAATTACAGGGACTTAGAAATATTGCATTAACAACTAATCTAAAGAACTATATGGACTTGAAAACTTTATTATAAAAACTGAATAAAAATGCAAAGATTTATTCTTCGAGTTATTTTGTATGTGTGTTTTACGGTACAAATCAATTAGGACAAACATAGGAAAACGATTATTCTACAGAACATTACAAAGTGCAAGGCCCCAATTTTCGCCAAAAATCGATGGACTGGAAAGAAACTAGAACTTAATATGTAAGTCGTGTAGGTAGACTCACATACCAAAAAAAAGGTCAGTATCGGAAAGCGTTTAGGAAAAAAATCCGGAAAAGTGTGAATTCGAAGAAAATTGAGTCCAAAAGTCCAAGGCCCTTAACTTAGTCAAAAATCAATGTCCCCGAACGAAACTCTAACTTGATCTGTTAGTCATGCAGGTAAACTCACACCCAAAGATCATGGGAATATCTAAAAGCATTTAGGAAACGAATTCCAGCCGGTCGGACGGACAGATAGACGGACTGAAGGACGAACAGTGTGACTGCTATATGCCACCCTACAGGTGGCATTAAAACATATGTGTTAACATATAAGAATAAAAGTGCATAATGATAAAAACCAAAAACAAATGTATCTTTATCACAATTACTTGTATTAATTCAAAAACATAATACTACACAAAAGTTTAAAAGTTATAACAAACATGTTTATGATCATGATTGAATCTTGTGCTTTCATCTCATATACACAATACAAGATTAATCACAACATATGGATTAGTGCAAACAAATATGAGCATGTGCTTTCTAAACATAAAGAAATCGCATCTTTACAATAATTTAGTAAAACATCCGTACAATCTTAGAAATTACACTCATTAACAACGCAAATTTAGCGATTTGTACTGAAGTTTCATTGGCGATCACTTAAATTTATACATGAAAAAACATTGTTAGATTATTTTGTACAAAATCACAATCATATTCCTTCAAGACTGTTCTATGAAAAATTAAAACTATTCTATCACATAGTAAATCCTGCAATAAATCCTGTCATCTGTTATCACTTTCCAGCAAAAAGTTGACCTGTCCGGTGCAGCAGGGTATTGCTGCCCCTTGGTATGGGATTATTTCAGCCGCGCTCTTTGAAAATTGGACTTCCTGCACATGTGTTCAGTGTTGTCCCTGATTAGCCTGTGCAGTCTTCACAGGTTAATCAGGGACCACATTTTCTGCATCAGCCCTGATTAGCCTGTGAGGACTGCACAGGCTAATCTTGGACGACACTTATCGCACATGCATTAAGCCAAACTTCCCAAAATGATGCTCATTTGGAGAAGAGGCTGAGCTGTATCAGGGGTATCACCTGCAGGGTTGTCAGATCTGCCAGCACGGCCTAAAAACAGACATGGTGTCACAGTAAGAGAAACTATGAGCCTCGCTCTGGAAAAACGTGGATTAGGCTTATCAGAGACCACCATTTTTAGTCTAGACTGAATTTTTGTATAGAAGAGACTTCCTTTAAACAAACAATTCCATAAAAAGCTGAAAGTGTCGTCCCTGATTAGCCTGTGCAGACACAACAGGCTAATCTGGGACGACACTTTGTGCACATGCATTAAGCCCCGTTTTCTCATAGTGTGGCTCATATAAATGGCATCATTCACATGTTTTAGAATTGTGAATACTGAATCACCACAAGATCAACTTATAAAATGTCATATTATAAGTAACATGACTTCTTACTGACCCTGTATGGTGTTTGGTAAGTTAATTAACTACCCTGTAGCACACTGTTTGGGGGTAATTTAGAAGCTGTGTAAAAAAATTATGTTATCAAGTACCATTCCTTTCCAAGCAGTAATAAAACAACTTAACAAATCCAAATATTAAAGGCGCCTAAAAATATAAATAAATGGTCAGCTTGTGACTTAACTAAACCAATGAAACACTTTTCATTCTGTATGAGGTAAAATTACAAGCAGGCCCTACTGGGGTAATTGACATTGAAAAGAAATGTGAATTATGTAGTAATTATATCATTGATATAAGATGATCAATTGGTCATACTTGGAAACTGTTATATTTTTATGTCAGTAATACTAATAATTTAAATTTCAACATATGTACAAGTATCAGCCCCTTTTCCTACGGTTTCCGCCACCTAAACTTTTAAACAAGTGAATGGGCATTAACCACAACGCAACAAGACCATCTTGAGTTTTATTTGTAATAAAATTAATGTTTAATAGATATTCTAAACGTATTTGAACAACAAGATGTGTTTGTGAAACACTATGTCCACTTTTGAGCGATTTTGACCCATAAATTTGACCTTTGACCTTGAAGGATGACCTTGACCTTGACCTTTCACCACTCAAAATGTGCAGCTCCATGAGATACACATGCATGCCAAATATCAAGTTGCTATCTTCAATATTGAAAAAGTTATGGCCAATGTTAAAGTTGGGGCAAACAGACCAACAGACCAACATACCAACAGACAGACAGACAGACAGGACAAAAACAATATGTCCCCCAGTATATACTGGTGGACATAAAAACAATGTTAGACTTGAATTAATCATAACATCAATATGACCTAATTAAGGAGCTGCTTGTCACATTGACAGTTCATTCACATACAGTAGATAGCATTGATTTTTTTTAATTGAGGCTATTAATATTGTGTTGATTCAAGGATCAAAGATACCATGGAGCCTTGTTCTGGGAAAATGGGGCTTGATGCATGTGTGTTAAGTGTCATGCCAGATTTGCCTGTGCAGTTTGCACTGGCAAATCATGGATGACACTTTTCGTTTAAATGGAATTTTTTTTTTTTTTAAATGCTCTTCTTTTAGCGTTTAGTTGAAAAGTGTCATCCCTGATTAACTTGTGGAGACTACACAAGTGACAACACTTTATGCACATGCATTAAGCCCAGTTTTCCCAGAACGCGGCTCCCATGTGCATACCTCAGCAGCGTTGTAGGACTGCACCTTCAGCAGGTTGGTCTTGCGAAATGAGAAGATGGACACAGCAAGCACTGGAAACAGACAACATAATCAGGACTGTAATTGAACAATATCCATTGTGGTTCCTTTCGTTCCTCTAGCATTTATCTAGGAAACTATCAAAAAACCAATGTGTTTCCTTCCAAATAGTATGTCAAGTTGTGACCTGATAATTATCATGCAAGCAGGCTTCACTGATTTTTGATCCAAATTCAAGAAGCTGCGTTCAATAAACGCAATGCTAATCGGCATAAGTCTAGTAAAAAATAAATAAGTAAATGTCAAGATCAAATGATGTCATGTGATGTGGGTGTATTGAGAGTGTAAAATATAACAGCCTTGCAAGTATCAAAGCTTTGAAGCAAGCCGGATTGATGTCATCTAGAGTAAACCTTGTAGACTAAGTCTGAAAAAAGGTCAATGTTTAGGTCAAATGATGTCAGGTGATGTAAGTGTACTGAGTGTTCATTGGAAGAATCAAAAGGATTTTAATAAGTAGAATTGATGTTAAGCAAACAGTCAACTGGGATAAATCAAGAATTTTGACCATGGTCTAGAAGAAGGTCAACCTTAAGGTCAAAACGAGATAAGGTGGTGTGGGTTTGTTGATAGTGTTCAAAAACAGCATCCAAGCTTTGTAACAAGCATTACTGACTAGAATACACATGAAAAGAAAACAGTAAATAATAGAATCTTGCCTTGCAATTTACAAGGTGAGTATGATGTAATGGTATGAAAACTGGGTGTGAGCTCAGTGCAGAATATGCATAGTTGGATAAGCTATCACTTTGATAAAGAAGAATGAAATCTCACTTCTCCAACGGGTGAATAAGAAGAAACAAGAGATGTGTTTGTCAGAAACACAATGCCCCCTAATGCCCCGCTTTGATTTTTTTTTTTTGGACTTTATATACCTTGAAGGATGACCTTGACATTGACCTTTCACCACTCAAAATGTGCAGCTCCATGAGATACACATGCATGCCAAATATGAAGTTGCTATCTTCAAAAATGCAAAAGTTACGACCAATGTTAAAGTTTTCCGACAGACAGACAGACAGACGGACAGACTGACGGACAGTACAACTGCTATATGCCACCCTACCGGGGGCATAAAAAACAATCAAGATCTTACAAAGCCCACACTCTACCTGAGAGTATTTCCAAGGAGTTGTATGCAAGGATCCTATCCCACAGCAGCAGCACCTGGTCACTAGACAGGTAGCCAGAGAAGGCACGAACCAGCCACTTGAACGCTATCTTCAAACTGCAAGGCATAGAACGTACCATAAGACCTGGGTTTGATAGTTAAAACTGTTGAAACAAGTAAAACACAATTGTAGGTAGAACATTATTTTCCTTTCATTCATGAAAGCATGGGAAACATGGACATGTGTTCTTTTTTTGTTCATGTCAGGTCAAACATTAAGTCATAAAGTAAAAAAATAATATAAATGGATGGATAGATTTCTAAATTTATTTCATTCCTTTCTTGATTTTTACCAGTAGATGACATTCTGAACTATACAATCTTTACCAGTAATTGTGTAGTATATAAAAAATATTGACAAAATGCAAACTTACGGCTGGCATCCGACAGACTTGAGATAGAAGAACAGTTCAGCTTCATGTGTCTGGAGCAGGTTTTCAAACAGCAGACTGAGACATACTATACCCTGGAAAACAAAAAAAGTAAATTTGAGCTGTTTCTGGGAACACCAGGCTTAATGCATGTGTAACCATTTGAGTGCTGGAACCGGATTTTGAAGGCCTTTGCAAACACGTGGCGTCTCATCAGGATCCAAACTGTTTGCTATTCTGATAGTATTCTTTGAAAAACAATGAAGAAAATGTTAATTTTAGAAATTCAGCAGACAACATTTTAGCAGACGACAAATTTTCCAGCATGCAAAGGGTGAATGCATGTGTAAAGTATAGTCTCAGATTAGCATGTGCAGGCAACACAGGCTAATCTGGCACAACATTCTCCACCTAAACTAGATATTTGTTTAGAAGAGATTTCCCTTAAACAAAAAAACACATAAAAGTGGAAAGTGTCATCGTTGATAAACCTGTGTGGAGTCACAGGCTTATCTGGGAGGATACTTTATGCACATGCTTTAAGCCTGGTTTTTGCACAGTGTGGCTCATATGTAGTGCGAACACAGTTCAGATAAACTATTGACACCACAATGTCAGTTTTTATATAGAAGAGTTATAGAAAGATTATGATAAGGGGGTTGCTATATATATTTATTTTTCTTATCAAGCTTTAATTGTCATTTGAAGATGTGATATCATTGGTAATCATTTAGCGCTTATTTTGATTGGGTCATCACAGGTGTTGTTAAAAACTGATATGATTTTACTTGACAGCTTATATAGCCCAACTGAAATCACCTGACAATTACTTTGTATGTGAAGCAAGGTCACTCGATTAACAAGTGCTTTGCATTTTATGAAACATTGATTCTAGGGATTTAAATGCCTGATTTTGATGCAAGCAAATTGATTTTTTTCCATTTAATACTTAAACATTAATTCAGGCACAAAATACCAATACATGTAATTTCAGTATTTAAGCATTTAATTCTTCATGTTTATGGTCTGTCCAAGCCAGGGTTCATTTGACACCCTGTTTTGAAAACAAATCTGTATGCCCTGGTAGTGTATACTACCTTTTCATATTCAAGATCCCCCATATCAGCCTCCATTTAAGAAAACTGGGCTAAATACATGTGCATAAAGTGTCATCCCAGATTAGTCTGTGCACAGGCTAATCAGGGACGACACTTCCACTTTTATGCTATTTTGTGTAAAGGTTGCTTTTCCTAGCAAAGATCCAGTGTAAGCAAAAAGTGCTGTCTCTGATGAGCCTGTGCGGACTGCACAGGCTAATCTGGGTCGACACTTTATGCACATGCATTAAGCCCAGTTTTGCCACACCGCGGTTCCCCCATGTACAAACCTGTGGATGTGATGAGATGCTGTGCAGTCTGAAGAAGAAGCGATTATAGA
Organism: Dreissena rostriformis; assembly: GCA_007657795.1. Taxonomy (NCBI): domain Eukaryota; kingdom Metazoa; phylum Mollusca; class Bivalvia; order Myida; family Dreissenidae; genus Dreissena; species Dreissena rostriformis. The sequence continues at coordinate 77,622 of VMBQ01001545.1, forward strand.
TGGCACGGAAGGCATAGTACAGCTTCACAGGCTCCTTGTACAGGTAGCACAGGGGCGCAACTGAAATGGGCATAACCAACTCATGTTTTTATCACACCTGTAAAGGATGTTCAGTATTTATGGCTTAACAGCACTTTTTAATCTATATTTAATCAAAAGACAAGGAGAAAAAACTTAAATTTCCAATGATTTTCCAATGATACATGGCAAACCTGTGAAAGGGGATACATGACTTACCATACATTGCAAACATGTGAAAGGAAACAAGATTTACCATACATTGCAAACCAATGGAAAGGTATACGAGACTGATCATACCTTGCAAACCCTTGGACGAGTTCATTACATAACATACATTGCAAACTTGTTATAGGATATACATAACTTATCATACATTAAAAACCCATGGCATGGCATAATATATTGCAAACCCTTGCTACTGATTCACAACTTACCATACATTGCAAACCCATGAAAGGGTATCACGCCGTTGGGTGGGTAGACCACAGAGAAGTTCTCATCGCCAAGTTTACCACGTATGTAGGACTTGGGAGGAGAGGCACTGTTCCTGGAGAAGTGACTCAGAACCTCTGTATCCCGTGTGAACGGCAGCAAGATCTGGAGACAGACACACAAAAATGTTGAAATATACAAAGGTTACAAGATAAAATACATATGAGCCATTAATAATTGTATAATTGTTTAATTATTTCCAAATTGATTGGTTAATTACATCTTGCTATACGTCTTCATTTTATATTGTTATAATTGCAACATTTAAACTCTCAATTTATAAAGCTTGTCACTGAACATGCGTTTTGCTATTTTAAGCACGGATGTCACTAACGCTAGGTCTTGTAGGGGATGGGATCATACCTAACTGAGGGTTCAGCACAAAACTTTTGAATCTGGTTTTTGACTGTTTTTACCTCATCATCACATATGCATCATCAAACAAATCTGCTGAGCTGTACAATTAGCTAACATCATAATTGTGTATTATGCATTTGAGCCTCGCTCTGGGCTTAACCCTTTGCATGCTGGGAAATTTGTCGTCTGCTAAAATGTTGTCTGCTGAATTTCTAAAATTAGCATTTTCTTCGATTTTTATTGAAAGAATACTATCAGAATAGCAAACAGTTTGGATCCTGATGAGACGCCACGTTTTGTGGCGTCTCATCTGGATCCAAACTGTTTGCAAAGGCCTTCAAAATCCGGTTCCAGCGCTCAAAGGGTTAATTCATGTGTATAAAGTGAATTAAGATAAGCCTGTGCAGTCTGCACAGGTTAATCTCAGACACCACTTTCAGCATAGATTGGATTTTTGTAAAGAAGAGATTTCCTTTAAACGTAAAATTTCATAAAAGCAGAAAGTTTTGTCCCTTAATACCCTGTGCAGACTGCACAGTCTTATGTTGAAGGATACTTTACACACATGCATTAAGCCTGGTTTTCCCAGAGCGTAGCTCATTTCCTTTCAAAATCAAAATTTAACGGCCAGTATAATACAATGTTTAACCTATTAAACTTACTTACCTGATACAAGAAGTCTTCAAACTTACTTACCTGATACAAGAAGTCTTCAAACTTACTTACCTGATACAAGAAGTCTTCAAACACAAAGTACTGGTCGTCATTGGTGGCAGTCAACTTCACATCCTGAAAACCACAAGACACACACATTATTGAGCAACTTTACATCCTGAAAACCACAAGACACACAAATTATTGAGCAACTTCACTTCCTGAAAACCACAAGACACACACATTATTGAGCAAACTTGGAGAAAAGATTTGGATTGGAAACTTCATCGGGTTGCATAGGTGAGTACCAGGTAAAAGTCTATGAACAGCATTGTTTGAGAAAAAAAAATCTATATTCAGATGTAAAAATGGTCCAAAAATAAGTTGGAGCACTGATACATTTAATGGTGTTTAAGTTAAGTGGTGATATTTTATTTTGTTAAATCAGAACATGGCATCTAAGATTTTTTTAATAACATCATAACAAATAAAAGCGTATCTTTTCTAATTCACTTTAATATATCACTGCCTTTGTCTCACAGCAAACTTTTAAATTAGATTTTCAAGCAGAGCGTTTTGCATAAAACAACAAATAACTGAGGCGCAATCTGTGAAAACAGCTTAATGCATGTGAGTAAAGTTTTGTCCTAGATAAGCCTGTGCAGTCTACAGACCAATCGACCGACCGTTGGACAGGTGTACAGCAATATACCCTTGATTCTTCAAAAGGGGATAGTTATAAATCATATAGTTAAGTTTATAGCTAAGTTAGTTGGTGATTCCTCTGCAGTACATCTACTAAATATGAGCCACGTCATGCGAAAATGGATCTTAAGCCATATGCTGCCAGTGTTGCTCCAGACCAGCCTGTGCTGGTCAAGAGCTACATTGTCCCCTAATGAGACAATGAACCTTGCATGACTTAATAGCATAAAGGGTAGCTCCTAACCAGACTGCACAACTATGCAGGCTGGTCTGAAGACTGAAGCTATGCTGGCTGCATATGGCATAAGATGCATTTTCACATGATGCCGCTCATAACTCATGTTCATTACAAGCATACAGAAAAAGTCAATACTAGTATTCCATTCAGACCAAGCAGGTTCAAACATTAGCATAATGAATGTATTTCTTCAGACATAATAGCTTTCAATTATTTTCTTTCGTTTCGGTTAAGCTATTGTATTGCTTTGAATTATTTTATGTGGACTGGTGTAAAGCACCAGAAAATAAAAAATCTTACACTTTTGCTTCAACTTACCTTGTACAACAAACTGTCAACCAGTAGATCATGTGCAATCACGTTGGCCTTCAGTTGTTCATAGTACAGTACATCCTAAAATATAGCAATATATATGTCTCCCTCCAGAAAAAAGTGCACATTCTTCACTTTAATTAACTTGTTCCATACTACTTTATGACACATTTATTTAACCTGCTTACAGCAAATAACTGTAATGCCATTTTGGGAAAAAAAGACATTTTGATGTATTCACAAAGCACACCAGCTCCCTTACAAACTCATCAACGTTAATTCCAAGGATCTGACTCCAGAGGTCCTCGCGCAGGCTCACGGGGCANTTTCGTTTCGGTTAAGCTATTTTATTGCTTTGAATTATTTTATGTGGACTGGTGTAAAGCACCAGAAAATAACAAATCTTACACTTTTGCTTCAACTTACCTTGTACAACAAACTGTCAACCAGTAGATCATGTGCAATCACATTGGCCTTCAGTTGTTCATAGTACAGTACATCCTAAAATATAGCAATACATGTATATATGTCTCCCTCTGTAAAAAAAGTGCACATTCTTCACTTTAACTAACTTGTTCCATACTACTTTATGACACATTTATTTAACCTGCTTACAGCAAATAACTGTAATGCCATTTTGGGAAAAAAAGACATTTTGATGTATTCACAAAGCACACCAGCTCCCTTACAAACTCATCAACGTTAATTCCAAGGATCTGACTCCAGAGGTCCTCGCGCAGGCTCACGGGGCAGCCCTTCTTTGCGTACTCCTGGGCCATTGGACTGTGCTCCGCTTGCAATACTGAAACATACAAGCCCCGTTGTGCGAAAATGAGTATTATACCATATGCCGCCTGCAAAGCTACAGAGCAGTCTGCACATTTGCGCAGTCTGGTTAAGAGCTATACTGTCCCATGTTTAACTTTTTGAGTTTCTAGCACACAACATAAAACTCGAGTCACCTTTCTTGCCGAGTTTGACCCTGTCGCTATCAAACATGTCTGCAGGAATATCACTGCTGTCATCCACTCCTGTCTGACACTGATTGATGGCCATATCACTGTACAGTAAACGCTGGAATAAAGCCATACAGACAATAAAAAGGAGCAACACTCTAGGAAAATGGGGCTTAATGCATGTTCGTAAAGTGTCATTTGACATAAGCATGTGCAGTCCGCACAGTCTAATCAGGGACGACTCTTTCCGCTTTTATATAATTTTTCTCCAAAGGAAGTCTTTTCTTAAAGAAAATCCAGTATAGACAGACTGCACAGGCTAATCTGGGACAATACTTTACGCACATGCATAAAGCACCATTTCCCCAGAGATTGGGCTCAAGGCAAATAAGGAATAAAAATGTAAAGTGTAAATAGTTAGGCAAAGCAAAATATGTGAGCCTTGAATAACAAAAACTTCTAGATTTGATAGAGTTCTGAATAACTATTCTTATTAAACTACATAGTTCAATCAGCTTGGCACACCTTTTCTTTAAGATATTCAGAAAAGTTAATGACGGAATTCTTCTTTTGTAGTTTTTCACATATTTACTTATTCCAAAAACTTTTGCTCAGCCCTAATTCTATATATAGTGAGATCTCTTTTATCTGATCGAGAAATTTGTTTAATTTACAGACTGGGTAATTTTTCATTATTTCTGCGTTTCAGATACTTAATTTTTCAATACATGGACACAATGTATTGGTAAGCATATTTATTCTGCTTCTAGTCTTGTAACTTACCAATCTATTGATACTGCTCAACTTCAGTGGCAGCTGCACAAGACCCCACAGAGTGTATGTCCTGAAAAAATATGTCATACTGGCAAAAGTATGCATAATTGCGGAAATGGGTCTTATGCCATATGCAGCCAGCAATCGGGCAGTCTGGTCAGGAGCTTCCCTGTCCGCTGTTAAGTCACCCAAGGTTTCGTGGTCTCATAAGAGGACAGGGTAACTCCTAAACAGACTGTGGGAATGTGCAGACTGGTCTGGAGCCACTCTAGCCGCATATGACTAAAGACCCATTTTCGCATGACGCACCTTATTTTTAGCAGTACTGATAATTAAAATCTACAATGAAGTAGCATGAAAAAAAGTCATTACATGTAGTAAATTATTACAAATATTCTAATCTATCTGGATTTGGCTTTCACCATTAGTATGAATTGACAATGCATGCTATGTTAATATTTCAAAACTATTGCATTCATTAAAATCGCTGATAGTTTGTCTTATCAAAACTGCGTCGACAACTTGACCTACCCACTGGAGTCCCCGGAATTGTAGTTGGGATTTTGAAGACACATGATCACCTCCAGGAAATCTTTGGGAGCGTACACTGGTCGTATCTGAGTCAGGTCTGTACGCATGAAAATAGAGTCGTGCTCTGAGAAAACTGGGCATAATGCATGTGCGTAAATTGTCATCCCAGATTAGCCTGTGCAGTCCGCACAAGCTAATCAGGGACGACAATTTCCGCTTTTATAGAATTTTTTGTTTAAATGATGTCTCTTCTTACCAAAAATTCAGTTAAGGCGGAAATTGTCGTCCCTGATTAGCCTGTGCGGACTGCACAGGCTAATCTGGGACGACAATTTACGCACAAGCATTTTGCCCAGTTTTCTCAGAAGTAACACAATAGAAAACATGCAATTTTTTACAACAATAAATCAGGGGCGCACCATGTTAATCAGCGTAGGAATTATTCCTGTTCTGATACACTTTTTGACAGGCTCTGAGAAAACCGGGCTTAATGCATGTGGGTAAAGTATCGACTCTGTTCAGACTGCGCAATCTGCACAGGCTTATCAGGGACATCACATTCCACCTAGACTGGATTTTCACAGTGAAAAGACTTCCTTTAAACTAAACATTCCATAAAAGCAAAAAGTGTCATCTGTGATTTTCTTGTGCAAACTGCATGGGCTAATGGGACAATAGATAAAGCATGTGCATTATACCCAGTTTTCTTAGAGACTGACTCATTTTTAAGAAGTGTGAATGCTAAGCAAAAGAATTTAGAATTACTTAATTTTTGTCATTCTATTCCTTGTCTTAATATCTTTCACATGTCGTATTTCCGATAAATACTTATCACAAAAGCATATTTAAAACTTCAACATTTATGCCTTACTAAAACTTGTTGTAAGAACTTTATCAATCTCAAGTTTATGCCATTTTAATACAATTAAAAGAGTGATACACATTGGTTTTTATATTTCAGTCTAACTCCACATAATCTTGTTCCGCCCTGACAATGCCAACTTGAAGACCATGTACATCACTATGACAACTCACTAAGGTATCAAGGCTACTCACCAGGTCCATCGATTCCTAGCTCTGTCCATCTCCCTGCCAACTCCTTCTGCTCTTTTTCAGGACGCTGAATAGAAAAAGAAGAAAAATCGTCTATTATATCATATAAGCCATGTCTTTAACAAATGGGCGTTATGCCATATGTGGCCAGTGTAGCTCCAGACCAGCCTTGTATGTTCTGGAGCTACAGTTTCCGCTAAATTGTCATGCAAGGTTTTGTGGTCACATTAGCAGATAGGGTAGCTCCTGACCAGATTGTGCAAATGCTCAGGCTTGTCTGGAGCTACACTGGCCTCATATGGCATAAGGCCCTTTTTTTCATGACATAGATCATATTAAGCCTCTGCTATCATAATTATGGAGTTTGTTCTTGAAATAGATGACTGATCTTTTTCTTGTATTTCATATATGTATAAAAAATAAGATCATTTTATTTATAAAACAAAGTCTATGTATTATTTTATAATGTGATTAGAGGCTGAAAACAGTGTATAATAACATCATATATATATATATATATAGGATCTGACATGAGTTGTCATATCATACCATATTTTATTAAACAAGTTCAGGAATTTTGTTAGTAAGCGAGCCTTTGGCATGCTTACTAACGAATTTCCTGGACGAGTTTATTCAAATATGGTATGATATGACAACAAGTGTCAGATCTTTTTAGCACATGCTTTTAATCTAAATAAAATAAATCTGAATTGACCAAACAAATGCTGATAGATCTAAAAGTTGTTTACTATGGTGACGTCATTTCATGTTGACGACATCATTTCACCAAAATAAAGCCATGCGATTGGTTAGTTATTGATTCTGTAGCCAATGAAACACTTAAAAATGTTGTATTACACATGTGTTATATATACAAAAAAAAATGTCTGTATTACATTGAAAACAAGGTATAGCATGTGATAAATACATGTAGTAAAGAATGATGATTTGAAAGTCCTGCATGATGCAGTGACGCATACATATGACATACCTTTCTTGCTAGAGGAATATTCAGCTCTGTGCACATGCTGTTTAAACTTTTCAGAATCCTCTTCTCCCATGCTTGCTTAAAAAGTGAAGTGCATGTGTCAATGTAAAGTCTATGTATTTGGCATTTAAATTAAATATGAGGAGCACTCTGGGAAAACAGTGCTTAATGCATAACTGTAAAGTGTCATCCCATATTAACGTGTGAAGTCCCCAACAACCTTGGACAAACAATATTGGACAAAAAACCTTGAACAAACAACTTTCCAAAAACATTCTTAGAGAAACAACCTTGTTCAAACAGCAAACAACAAACAACTTTGGAAAAACAACTTTGGACAAAAGACCTTGGACAAACAACCTTGGACAAACAATCTTCAACATACATCCTTTGATAAACAACCTTGGACAAAAAACATTGAACAAACAACTTTGGACAAACAACCTTCAACTAACAAGCTTTGACATACAATCTTGGACATATATCTTTGAAAAAACAACCTTGCACAAACAACATTGGACTAACAAACTTGGACAACAATATTGGACAAATAATGTTGGACAAACAAATTTGGACAAACAATATTGGACAAACAAACTTAGATAAAAGAACTTGCACAAACAACATTGAAAAACAGAAAGGCAGTGCAATACATGCATATGTTTTTCTTCTTAGATCCAAGAGACCATACTATACCTGGGCTTTCCTTAGGTATTGCAAGGGTTCTTTGATGTGTTCTGCGGGTGTGGCCTGGGGGTGGGAGCTCACTGGATGACTCTGCAGGTACTGGTAGATCTTGTTCCTCAGCTTTCTCTCCCAGCCTTTAAATAAATAGTTTATATCTTTTATGAGGCATCTTTTCTAAGCTCAGGGCTTTTTTTCCCCTTTTTGGGAAGATAGCCCATGGCTTTGGAATTGGGAATTTTATCGGCATTTTCAAGAAATTGGGAAAATAAATTCAGTAGCCTTCTTTGGTAGCACTTTAGTACAACCATATATATTGATATAACTCTGTATTATAATTCAAATTTAAAGATAAAAATCATATGAATCATTATTATGTACTTTGTAACATGTAATTTAAATAAAATTGTGATAAAATAATCATGAGACACTTCTTAAAAAAAAAAAAAAAAAAATTTTTTTTTTTTTTTTTTTTTTTAATTGGGAATTTTTTTCCAAATTTTGGGAAAAAAGTATACCTTTTGCCATTGGGAACATAGCCGTTATTCGGCTATAAAATCGGGCCAAAAAAAGCCCTGAAGCTTATCATGCCTTTATTTTGTTTTTAATTAATATTAAATATCCCATTGATTGACTTAAATGGTTACAAATGAGATGGCAAAATACTATGCAGATAACAATTATAAAGGTGCATTTTTCTTAACTAACACATTTTAAAATAATTCATTTTTTTTTTTTATGAAACCCTGTTTAAACATTTAGATCCTGATTCCTTTAAGCCTTAGTTATTCCCAATTACTGCTAGTCCTTTGTAAATAGCATTCAAACGTCTAAAGTCAGGACAATATTAGAAATAAAAGGTTAAATTTTAATTCTAATTTTAAAAAATAATAAAACTAAGTCCTCACAACTTCCATTATCATGCATGTTATTGGACAGTTTCTAAATTGCAATATCCACATTTGTTTAATGATCAGTACATTAGTTCAGTCTTGAGTCATTCTCAAAAAGCATTAATACAGGGACTAGTTGAAGGTTTTTTCCAGGCACCTCAACAGCATTCTTCAAACCTTTGTATTTGTATTGTAGCGCTGTCTGTAGGCTGACAGAAGCCGAAATCAAGAATGTATGGCTAAAACTTAAGTCTAAATTCAAATGATCATAATCATTCATTTTCTGACCTAAATAATGTGTAAAAAAAGAGCCACGTCATGCGAAAATGGGTTTAAAGCCATATGCCACCAGCCGCACAATTGCTTTGTCTGGTAAGAAGCTACGCTGTCCACTATAAAGTCAAGCAAAGTTTTGTTGTCTCATAAGCGGATAGGGTAGCTCCTGAGCAGACTTTGCGGATGCTGGCCAAATACTGCATAAGACCAATGTTTGCATGACCCAACTAAAAAAATGATCATTAGAAGACTCCTGTACCAGAAGCTGCTAGCCCACTTTGTACGCCTTTCTTCAATTCTGAAACTCTAACAGACGTTTTTGAAACCTCTGTCTGAAATAGGAAAATACACATTTGAAGCAAATTAATAGTTATATTAAGCAACGAATATTGCCTATTGGAATATATCACAGTTTTCTTCATCCATAGTTTAAAATAAATGAAGTACTGGTTATAGTCCCAGGAAACGGACTCGAGAGCGTTTATATAAGCCTACGGCTTTCGATGCAATCGAGCTAAAATAAATAGGTTTAAACTAGAATAAATAAATATTAAAATGGTTGTTATTTACATTTCTCAAATTTCATCTCTAAATGAACATCATGGATTATCAACCTTAAACACTCTTGATGTTTAAATCCTAAGTGTGTTTATGGTGCATATGGTATCATTATAATGACTGCACAAATTTGATGTTTCATTCTTGCTGAGTGAAAAGACACAGAGTATTTCATTGGTTACAGCAGTATATGGTGCCAGGAGGATCATTCAATGGTTGAATATAAAGACAGGAACATTGCTTGGAGTTGGAGATTAATGTTAGTTTAGCGTTTTGACTGTCCCTGTCTTTAAATGCACCGTGTTCTGGGAAAACTAGGTATAATGCATGGAAAACTTGGTTTAATGCATGAATGTAGTGTTATCCCAGGAACGACGCTTTCCGCCTGAAGACTTTGGTAAGGTGGATTTTTGTTTATAAGAGACCTCCTTTGAACAAATGTTCCATTAATTAGTGTTGTCCAGATTAGCCTGTTCGTACTGCTGTGTTGTCCAAGATTTGCCTGTGCGGACTTCGGAGCTTATCTTAAGACAACACTTTAAGTTAAGGCATTAAGCCCAGTTTTCCCATAACAAGGCTCCTATGAGATCTATCGGGATTTGGCAGAATACTGCATCTTTTAGCTCCTCTTCACAATGGCCCATGCTGCCTCACAGTCACAGCCAAAACTCACAGCAATTAGCAGCAGCATCAAAGTCCATGTTTCAAAAATCATAACCGATGGATCAAGCTCATAAGGAAATAATGAAGTCTTCACCTGTGCTGCATTATGGAGATCAGTGTAAATCTTCGAAGACTTCAAAGACTGCAACAAATTCTGTACATATGCGGGTGAAAAATGAGACTCCATTTAACCAAAACGAAGTATGCTGATTTATTTTAAAATACTGGCATTACATCAACTGATGTCTGTAGTTTAATGAAAATGTAATCATATTGCATTTAATCCTTTCGTAAGTGAATATCTGAGAAAGAAACCATTGGTTTTAAGTGAAACTTCTTTTTTGTTTACATAGATCTCCAATAAGTTAAGAGTACATTCCCTTTATAGCTAAAAATTCTCTACCCAATCATTAAGAGGCTAAAATACACTAATTTTAATTTAAAAAATTCAAACATTCCATTGACTCGTCTGCAAGAGAAGCTGCACTGACCCATTGAGGCTCTACAGAAGACAGCCGTTTCGTTTGCAACGTGCATGGGTCTAGTAGAGTAGTACAATGAGTCATTATTATAACTGTATATCAATTTTTCTTGGGGCTATCTGACTAATGTTTCGACAAATTATTATAAAAAAATAATATTTAACAACGCAATCAACTTGTTATCAACTATAAGATCTACATAAATAATTCGATATTTGTATTTCAATGTTAACTACTTCCTTCCGCGCCCTATGCTTGACTTTGTGAGGATCCAGAGTGTGTTCCAGCACTCTTACCCAATTAACTTATCACACGTATTATAAACCGATTCCTTTGGAGTTTCACGCATACCTTAACACAATAAAACTACACATGAACAACCAAAGCATATACACGTAGTCTATCTATGTTTCTTTTGGAACAAAAACACCTCATTTCCATAGACACCATGTTAAGTCCTTTTTCGCATTGAGAGAAAACAAAGTTTTACCAATCAATCTATTGTTGTTTTTTTTTTTTCATTTTATTTTTTATTTGATTGCGAAAACGTTTTAATACATGTTTCATCTTATACTTATTGACAGAACGAGTTTGCGAGCGAACACACCAGTAACCTTAAAGCCGGTCGAGTTGATATTTTTCACAACAATTTGGTTTTCTCAACTGACCAGAATTGATTAGTATTCGTCAGATACATTCTAAAGCTTAACTCTTCCATACTGATTTTCGCAAAAAGTGTGCCAAAAAATGCCAAAGGCATCAATAATACGAAACCTAATCATGAACATAACGGAATCCTCAAGACTATTATTAACCTGTGACGTATGCACGCTTTGAGTCACGTGAGCGCCAATTTCCCGTGATTTCCACTTCCGCGCTTTTCAATATAAAGACGTTATATACATAGATGGTGACGTCACTGCGTTATTGTCAGTAAGACCGGTGTGTACACAATGATATAAAGAAGAACTACTAAAGTACGGAATCCGGATAGTGCCATGTTGATTGTCGTGTGTCGACCTTCGAGGTCGACGCACGACATTCAAGCGACATTCAATATGACACTCGACATTTGAAGTCGACATGCGACAATCAATGCGACATTCGAGATTTGAGTGTCGCATATCGCGCTGGGTTTTAGAAAAAAAATATTGCAGAAAATCTTGACTGTCGACTGAATTGTCGACTGTCNATGTCGTGCGTCGACCTCGAAGGTCGACACACGACAATCAACATGGCACGATCCGGATTCCGTACTAAAGCGTAGCGGTTTCTCCATTGCAAATGTCATGACGCTGTAAACAATGATGCAATGGTCACGTTTAAATATAGATCCATGGACAGAAATTGAAAAAGTAGCGGATCCGTGGTCTAGTGGTAACACACTGGCTTCACAATCCAGAGATCGCTGTTTCGATCCCCCGCTGCACCTAACCTACTAACTCGTCTTTCGCATGAGGCGTTAAGCCGAGGTGCATTGTACTAGGTGCTATACACCGGGCACTAAAAGACCCAGGGTCACCTCTGGAACGGGGTGTCTCCTGTATCTTGCACTATCCCCCGTAACCAACTTACACGTCTTTCTGGGGTCGATGGCCATATGGGAGACAATCCCGGTGCACTCGATAAAAAAAAAATAAAAAAAAATGAAAAGCCCTATCTTTGTACGGAATTTGGGCATTTCTTCACCGATTTTGACCATTTTTTTGCACATCTGACATAAATACCATCAAATTTTGACTCATAATCACTTTTTTGCGCCACATAACAAAAATGGGAAAATATACGTACATCAACTCGGCCGGCTCAATTAAAAAGGTAGTATATATGCTCATTTCGTTAACGAGCCTTTGAATAAAACTTATTTTTAAACTTAAAATAAATTAAAATGATTTTGATCAGTGAATTTGAATTATATACGAGTTCTTTAAAAAAAAATCGTCCAAATTTCCATGCGTATTTTCTTTTTTAGAATGTATTTAACTCCATTTCCTTATAGAGTACATGCGCCTGATTTCCCATGCATTCTAAAGAGACTACCAAAGTTTACCATACTTGCAAATCAGTCATACAAAGAAAACAACGGCGATGTCGATAATAAATCCGTCTGTATTTTAAAGCTTGCGTGATTGATTCTTTTTTAAAACCCCATCTTCAGTGTTACCAGTTTCTATATAAAATATATTGCTTACTGTCTAATGCGAGCATTTTAAACCAACTGTGAAATAACATTTTACACGGTTGCGCAGTTCTTGGTATACAATGTGTGTTAAAAGGAAAATAACGATAAATAGAACGTACGGACAGATAAATTGTTGTTATAACTAACGTGAAATTAGAAACATAATTTTTAAATTATCTTGATGCAGGTAATAATTATGATGATCATCAGCAGCGCCGATCAGCATCACGAGTAGCAGCCACAGCAGCAACAACAACAACAACTGCAACATCAAAAACACAAAACAACAAAAACAGCAGCAGTAACAACAACAGCAACAACGAAAACAACTTAACAACAATGACAGCAGCAGTAGAAGCAACAACAACAGCAACACCAATTACAACAGCAATTAACTGCCAAGGTAAAACCTATCGACCAGAATTACACAAACTCAACATGGATTATGGTCAGTTTTCTCTTCAAATAAAACAATGAAGAAACATAAAAAACTGATTGAACAAATATTGATTGTATTCAAAAAATACATTCCAACTAGATTGCTTAACAGCAGGAAAGATGCGGCGCGTGATCGCTCTTTTAAATAACAAATGTAGTTATACTGGTGGGACTGAACAACGATGTAAAGCAACAGTGGGATTACAATAAATCTTATTATATTATTAAAAGCGAACCGTTTGATTTATTGTGATTCAAAATCCCATCAAACGCTGAGTGCGTCGTTTATCATTGATAGCCGGCACTTCAGACCGCATCGAAAACCGCTAAAATGTACAAATATATCGTCCGTTGTTTGTATTTGTTACATACTGGTGTTTCACGCTTTAGTAGTCGGCAAAATAGTGGATTTATTTACACTTCGGTCTTTATTTCCTACGACAATTTTCATTCAGAGGTTTTTTTACTTTTTGGTTTTAAGACGTATTATTGAAATGCAAATAAATCCCGTAGCTGCAAGGAAATTGATATTTGATCACGACTTTGATAGTTTGAGCTTTCTATTAAATAGTGGACCCGTGGTCACAATTAATATATGACCAAGGTGTTTACTTCGTGGTTGTGAACTAAATCGGAATATCGCGTTGAAGTCTTGTAAAGAAAGTGCACTTTTGAAATGAAGTTTATAGTTTATAACAAATGTAGTTATGCTGGTTGGACTGAACAACGATGCAAAGCAACAATTGGATTACAATAAATAAAAAATAATATTATAAACAGAGAATCGAATAATACAAATTAGTAATTAATAAAAAACAAACTTTGAAAAAGACTTTTAAGGCGAAATTTATCAGAAGAGAGTGAAACTTGTTCTGTGTTAAATATAAATTAAGATAACGTCACTATAGACGTAATGACGTCATTATTAACGCAACGTCATTGCCATGGTGAAACCCTAGAACTGGCTCGCCGCGGCTGATTAAATGTGTTCGGCAGGCATGTATAATGGTTAAATCTTTGACAAGTTTAATTAGTACTTAAAAAAATAGCGAAACAAAAATGCCCGTATCCGCGCCTCTGACGTCCGGAAAACACGATCCCGCCGCAACGGATTTGGATTATTATTCAAAGCCAGAAAATTACACAGGTTCGAATCTCCAGTCGCTCCAACGATTCCAGAAAGACAAAACAAAGGAAGACAACGCGAAAAAGCGGAAGGAGAAGAAGAAGGTGAATAAGGACGCGAAATACTACTTTTTCCGGCAGTACCGTCACATTCTGAAAGACGTCATATTTATAGACGAACTCTTGGACAGAGAGAAAGACGAAGACTCCGAAGAGGAAGAATTCGATGATGAGGTGATTGATGAGGAAGTGGCTAATGCCGGCGCTAGGGCCGGGGAGCATCTAGAGCAAATCAGCGAAGAGAAACATGACGGTAGGCGGATAAATGTTTGTATGATATACTGGACTGTGGCTATAATATTTAAATGCAAAGGGCATTGTTAGATTTAAGATGCTGTTTCCTATGATTGATTGATTATTGTTATTATTATTATTTTATTATTGATATCGAAATACATGTATTTCCTTACAATACATATATCATATTTATGTCAGAACAAGTAAAATCCACTCGTTACGATAACATTTCACGATCGCATAGATTATAAGAATGCCGACTTCCGCCGCTCCACTGACGCGGACAAAGCTGTGGGAATATCGCCGGATTCCGGCGGCAGAAAGACTCCCGGAAGTGCGAAGCGCGACCACCAGACTCCCAGTCCTTGCGAAAAGCAGGGGACCACATCGCAAAGGGTCCAGGGGAATAAAGTTGCCAAGGAACTCAGACAAAAACAGGTTTACTGAAGGAGCATATTATATTTGAGTTTCGCTCTGTGAAAACTGGGCTTAATGCACGTGCGTAAAGTGTCGTTCCAGATTAGCCTGTGCCTGTACTTGAAACTTGAAACTTGTTAAAATATTTTAACTGAGCAAAATAGAAAACGTTTCGTTTTCTATTGAACATGTATCAAGTGATCAATTGAAAAAAATACTTTACCTTGATTAGAAAAAATATGAAGGGTGTTCACTGTCGGTAATTCCGCACTTTTTTTATGTAGACATGTTTTTGCGATACATATAAACAACTTTTTTTGGTTATGAGATATATATAAGTAAAGTGACGGTATCCTTAGAATAACTTGGTCGTTATGAATATGTTGTTTCCTATAAGACCTTATTGTGATTTACAAAGAAAATTCACATTCTCGTCTTTGATGTGAACCCTCAAACATTTTAAAAGTGTTAATTTATCAATCTTAATAACACTGACATGATGTCATATGTGTACACATACTTTAAATGCAGAACGTTCCAATACGCAGCTTTTCAGGGTCACTACTCGATCCGTATGTTTTTCTTGTAAATCGGCGATTTGGAACCAGAATCGGCTATCGATACAAGCACTTGTTTGCTGATAGCACAGTCTAGTTTTTGAAGATATACAATAACTCAAACCAATTTTCATTTTTTAAACAATTCAATTAGATTATTTGAATTCAATGGGGAAAAAAAAACACATATTTTCACCGTGAAAAAGGCCTTAAAAAGTATGCTTTATGTATAGTATAATAACATGAGTACACACGTGTGTCGTTTATATCTAAATTTCAAAATGCACTTGATAACCATTTCCTTTGTTTCTTTTCTTCTTTTTTTTTAAACGAACATCATCATCATCATTTATAATGAATTATAAATTATATAAGAAGATATAAGTGACATAACGTAATATGGACTGTAATTCATCGTATATTATGTGTATAAACAGTGTAAATACGTAATGAAATAAGATGTGTGTTATCCTGCGGAAATGTATAAATAAACGGTTCACATTGACCATTTTTATAGTTTTTAAATTCAGCCATAATGAAAAAACGTCTGTTTTCAATTTAAATTAACAATTAACGCCAAATAAAGTTTTGAACGAAATTTCTTGGTATTACTGACCTCAGTATTGTCCATTAAAATTTCAAAATAATGCTTATTATTATAGCGTTTACTTCATCTCATAAAATTATTTGAACCTCGCTCTGTGAAAACGGGGCATGTGCGTAAAGTGTCGTCATAGATAAGCCTTTGTGCATTCAACACATGCTAACCAGGGTCGACACCTTCCGCTTACTGGATTTTCGCAAAGAAGAGGCTTTCTTCTGAATCTGAATGAATACGTTGAAGTGACCAAGTTTGGCTTTTATTCAACGGGGATAAGTTCTTAAAACAAAAAATACAATACAAGCGGAAACCCTCGTCCCTGATTATTCTGTGCAGACTGTACACGCTAATCCGGGCTTAACGCACGTGTGTAAAGCCCCGTTTTCCAACAGCGCGGATCATTTATTTTACCCTCCAAATCTGTTGCTCACCTGATGATCAGTCGATTAGAATACTTTTGTCGGTCCGCGGAAAAGACATTCTTGAGCACGACTCCATTCACCATTCAAAAGATTGACCACGAGAATGCATGTACACCCGCGTAATTTAATCGCGTTATGCGAAAATAAGTCTTAAGTCATATACGGTCAGCGTAGCTTCAGACCAGCCTGTGCAATCGCACATTCTTGTACATTTATGTCAGCGCTTCCCTGTCCGTTAATGAGACTTTGAAACATTGGGTGATGTTATAGCGGACTGCGTAGGTCCCGACCAGAATGCGCAGACTGGTACGGAGCCACGCAGGTCGCATATATGACTTATGATCAATTTTTGCATGAAGCGGCTCATTTTTATTGTTTGAAACGGTTTGAGATTTGAGACAAAGATTGAAGCTTAAGATCGGTTGTAAGAAAAGTCGTATTATTGCCGTAATATTTTGTTATTTCGTTGGTTATTTTATTATTGTATTATGCAAGAAAAACAAGATGATAAAATGGAAAAAAAACCTATGTTTCAGCTGCGGGACAAGTTCCTCCTATACACCCTGGCTATAAAGGCAATGTGTCGGTTTTCGGCGTCGGCAAGAAAGCAGTAAGTCCGAGTCAACAAAGTCCACTTACAGATTGTTTTCAGGTTCATATGCGATAACCGGTCAGTATTTCAACTTGCCATTATTATATTGTTGTGTTAGTAAGGTCAGTATATATTTGACATTTTCACAAAGGTACATATTGTGTTAAGGAAGTTTAAAGTAAATACATCGCTGAAAAACAAAGGAAAGCATTCCTTTAATAAGCAAACTGTTATATATCATACTCATGTTTATTTGTTCTCAAAGTTTATAATTACTTGCACTTCGATGTTGAAACGTTTTTCATTTTATCAGAAACAACTTACTAAACGTGTAAAAATTAACTTACATCATTCGAGCCGTTGTAGATATATTTGCCTTATAACGACGAACACTTAAGGGGTGGCTGTAACTCATGTTTGGCGACGCTGAAGATATCAAATGGATACTTGAGACCCAATAAGTCTAACATTCATGTCATAATGTCATTTACCAGTTTATTTCTCGGTTGTCGTAAATAATAATTAAGGAAACCATCATCGAATTTTTGCGTGGTTAAAATTTATAACTTTTTTCAATTTACCGACAATTGGTCCTTGCCAGCATTAAGATGTTTGCCTGTACGTCTGAATGGGTTATATAATAAGGCGACCATGGGTGTATGAAGTGGGGCTAAGTTCAAAATGCACATGTATGCCATTCACATGGAAAACATGTACCAAGTCTTGGTATAATTTTTGTGTCATATATTTTGAACAGAGTACACGTTATGTTCAAACATTTGAAATAACATTAATGATTTAGAAATGTATTAGAAATATCGTTTTGTTTAAGTATAGTCACATTAACATGATAATGTATCAATCGAGATTAATAAACTTTTAACACAGCATTAAATGCTCAACAGTAATAATTGAGACGCGTCATGCAAAAATAGGTTTTATGCCATATGCGGCAGTCGTGCAGTCTGGCCAGGGGCGCTCCTGACCAGACTGTGCAATTGCGCAAGTTGCTCTGGAGATACCCTGACCGCTTATGCCATAAGACCCCTTTTCGCATACAAAACCCGACTGGCTTGGAAATTAAGCGCGTTTGATTTTCCTAGTTAAGGACCATGGGCACTTTTTTAAATTCAAGATATGTTTTTGATTGTATCATTATTTTGATTTATTCCAAATATTTGTACTTCTTGCAGTAACAACATCCATAAAGACGCAAATCTGTTAACAAGTCCTTTTCTAACTATTTTTATTAGATTTTCACTGCACAAATAATGAACATTACTCGTTACATGCATAATGTTATTTGTAATATTTTCATTTGTACATATTTACAGTTAATCTGACTTAAGTCGTAAGCTTAGTAAGATATACTGGAACATTTAACTAAACATATATCAGCGTGATGACTTATCGACCTAGCGGTTGCACATCACTTAATCAATCCTCGACAAACACTCGGTTATAGACACCGGCATCATACATGTTTGCTCAGTTTATCTTAATGTGGCCCCGAGAGTGGGCGAGGTGATCGCAAGTAGCCCAGAGCTATAAATCTTGATTGTAATACTACCAGAAACCAGCCATTGTTATCCCAGCGTTATTCCTGGTTTGTAGAAACAGATGTCAGCGAGGGAAAGACTCTCAGGACATGCGATTAACCGTTTTAATATGAAACCGTTTTATTTCAAATCTTTTTCTATGATCTGTGGTACATCCGTTCAAATTAAGGATTTTTTTTCTTAATCTGAAATAGTTTTAAAAAAAAGGTAGCTCAATATGTGCATATGGTTAAATCAACGCCTCTCGATGGATGGTTGAAATCATCATCTCTCGATGGATGGTTGAAATCGTCATCTCTCGATGGATGGTTGAAATCGTCATCTGTCGATGGATGGTTGAAATCGTCATCTGTCATTGGATGGTTGAAATCATCATATCTCGATGGATGGTTGAAATCAATATCTCTCGATGGATGGTTGAAATCGTCATCTCTCGATGGATGGTTAAAATCGTCATCTGTCGATGGATGGTTAAAATCATCATATCTCGATGGATGGTTGAAATCGTCATCTCTCGATGGATGGTTGAAATCGTCATCTCTCGATGGATGGTTGAAATCGTCATCTCTCGATGGATGGTTGAAATCGTCATCTCTCGATGGATGGTTGAAATCGTCATCTCTCGATGGATGGTTGAAATCGTCATCTCTCGATGGATGGTTGAAATCGTCA
This sequence comes from Dreissena rostriformis, assembly GCA_007657795.1. NCBI lineage: Eukaryota > Metazoa > Mollusca > Bivalvia > Myida > Dreissenidae > Dreissena > Dreissena rostriformis. The sequence goes on from VMBQ01001545.1 coordinate 97,121, forward strand.
TCTCTCGATGGATGGTTGAAATCGTCATCTCTCGATGGATGGTTGAAATCGTCATCTCTCGATGGATGGTTGAAATCGTCATCTCTCGATGGATGGTTGAAATCGTCATCT